>SJYC01131774.1:0-29604 GCA_006408675.1 Madoqua kirkii
GAATTCTGGAGGAGGGGGCACAGGGTGGGGAGCAGGGACACCGAGAGCTCCTGGCTCACAGGGCGCCGCACCTGCAGGTCGAGCTGATAGAGCGGGTCCGTCAGGGCGTCAGGGTCGTCCTCCTCATCGTCCTCGTAGTAGTCCTCCTCTGCAGAGACGTGGCCGGGCAGGGAAGGGTCACCCGCGAGGCTGAGCTAAGGGGCTCAGAAGCCCAGGTGCTGCCCTTCTAGGACACCCCCGCCTCCTGGCCCGCGCGTGCTGGCTGTCGTCCACACTCACCGTATTTACTCGTGGCAAGAATGTCGGACAGGAGCTGGCCAGCCAGGCCGTCCTCCTCCTCCTCCTCCTCCTCCTCGTCCTGGTCCTCCCACATGTCGTTGGCGTCATCTGCCCCGAGAGAGACAGGCAGCCGCTGGCATGCACCGCCCCTCCCACCAGACTGGCCAGGACGGAAGGCCCCGAGGGCCCCTGCACCACGGCCCTAACCCCAGGGAGAACCGGGGGTGAGCAGACCCTCCCGGCAGTCCGACTCAGGGCCGACTGTGCTGGAGGGCAGGAACGGGCTGAGAGGCCCCCGGGAGAAGCCAGCCGGGAAGGCAGCCCCTGGAAGCAGCCCCACGCGGGCCTGCAAGGTGAGCCCAGGGCAGTGGGCAGGGAGCGTGCAGGGATGCGGGCACCTTGGCTCCACTCGGCGGGGGCAGCCTGGCGGGCGGCGTTGGCCTCCATGACGCTCGACAGCTCGTTGATGATGAGCTTCAGGATCTTGACCAGCAGAGGGAGTTGGTCCAGCGATCGGGGTCTGGGGAAGGGAGGAGGCTGCCCTGGGCTGCTCCCGGCACAACGCCGGACCCCACCCCCCACCCCCAGGCCACACACGGCCCGAGTGGGTGTGTGCAGCGCTCGGGTGTGTCTGACTCTGTGACCCCGTGGACGGTGGGCCCACCAGGCCCCTCTGTCCATCGGACTCTCCAGGCGAGAATACTGGACTGGGCAGCCACACCCTCCTCCAGGGGATCAGCCCGACCCAGGGACGGAACCTAGGTCTCCGGCACTGCAGGCAGATTCTTTTCATCTGAGCCACCAGGAAGGCCCAGTCCTGAGACTCAACGTTAAATGACTTCACTGTCCTCCACGTCACAGGAGTTTATAGAGGGCAGGGGAGACAAGAGCCTTCAGGTGCTAAAGGGGACGAGCTGTGTCTGAGAAAGCCGGGGCACAGGGGCCTGAGCAGGTCAGCGCGCCGCAGGCCCGACACGCAGCCTCGAGGGTGGTGAGGGAGTGTGAACCTGCAGTCGGACGGCAGCCGCGGCAGACGTGGACGTGAGGGTCCTGGGCCCCGAGCGGGCTGTCCGCCAGGCATGCTGTCCACTCGGAGCCACAGGAGGACCACACACGCTGTTGCCCAGCTGCGCCCGAGGGCCCCAGCACTGACGCCACCCCAGAATGCCCCCAGGTGTCCTAGCCCAGCGGGGGTGGGGGCGGCACCACGCACTCTTGGCCGACTTGGAGCGGGTACGGACGCCCTCGTCGGGGCCGTGCAGCTCCTCGCCCTTCACGCGGATGTCCTGCAGCCGCCGGTCGTCGGCGGTGACGCCGTGCTGCAGCAGCTTGCACAGTGCCACGGAGCTGCGAGGAGAGAGGGCGGTGAGCCGGCCTCCCTGGGGGCCGCGCCTGCGAGGGAGCGCGCCTCCGGGCCGGCTGGGGGATGCCACAGTCTGACTGAGGGGCTCCCGTTCCTACAGGTGGGCGGGGGGAGAATGGCTCTTGAGCAAAGCCAGAGTCCAGCACACGGACGGCCACCCGGAAGGCGTGCGGTGAGAACAGGGCATCAAGTCCAGGGCAGACTGTTAGAAACCTGACTTTGAAAGCAAGAGGAAGGCAGCGGCAGCCCTCACCCAGAGCCGGGGAAGGGCTCTTGCCAGCGAAGACCCTGTTTTCTGGGAATTTCAAGACGGCAGCTACGCACAGCTACAGTTCAGCAAGAAGGAAGCAGGCCCAGGAGCGTGGTGGGCAGCGGGGCCGGGGGGAGCACGGGGCCCACCTGACTTTGCCCTCGTACTGCCCGTAGAAGAGGTGCTGCCGGCTGGTCCACTCGGCCATCACGAACTCCAGGGCGGGCTTGCCGGTGGGCCCCGGGAGGCTGCACAGGAACTCCAGCAGGGGCTCCAGCTGCGTATGCACCAGGTGTGCGAACACCATGATGAGGGACTAGGGGACAGGGGACAGCGGCTCAGGGCCCCGGCGCTCAGGCCCAGGGCCCCCCTTGGGCACGCCCGCACCTGCATGACGCTGAGCGTCTCGGCCTGCTGCATCTTGCTGAGGACAGCGCGCAGGATCTGGTCTAGGCTCTCGCCCAGCTCCCGGCCCGCCCGGGCAATGAGCGTGGACACCAGGCGGCCCACGAAGGCGGCGGTGAACTCGGAGGTGCGGGGGTCCAGCAGCTGGCTCACCACCTGCATGACGTACCACAGCCCGCTGTGGCCCTGCTCGTCGCGCCACTGCGCCACCTGCTCCAGCGTCACCGACACGTAGGCCCGCAGGCACTCGCCTCCGTTCTGTGGACACGGGCAGCCAGTCAGCGCTGAGCCCCAGACCCATATGCGCACATCCTCCTCCCAGCCCCTCGTGGGAGCCCAGACGCAGATCTCTCATCAGAGGAGGAGCTTCAGCCGCCAGGCTCCACCTCTGGTCCTGGGGAACGCGGCTGAGCCGCAGCTGAGACGGGCCCAGGTCTGGGGACAGAGCAGACCGCTGCCTCGAGCCT
Organism: Madoqua kirkii; assembly: GCA_006408675.1. Lineage (NCBI taxonomy): Eukaryota > Metazoa > Chordata > Mammalia > Artiodactyla > Bovidae > Madoqua > Madoqua kirkii. Next base: position 2,765 of record SJYC01131774.1, read on the forward strand.
CCTCAGGTCATCCCGCTGCTGACTCTACTGACCGAAGAGGGCTTCTTGGAGCCCGAGCCACAAGGCTGGGATCTCTTCTGCTGCCCGGACCCCACACCTATGAGCAGTCGGAACCCTTCCCGGTCCTCTGGACAAGCACAGGCAGGAGGGGTTCTTTCTCCAAGGCAGGAAGCGTCTCAGCCTGCTGCCCGCGCGCCGCGGCCCGGGCGCCCGCGTGGAGGCACCTGCATGGTGGCGTTGTCGTCCGTGCGCAGGGTGCACTGGGCCACGGCGGGGAAGGCCTGGCAGATGAGCAGCTGGGAGAGCGGGGGCTTCGTGCTCCGCACCACCGTGGTGAGGATGTCGATGGCTGTCTGCAGGAGAGAAGTCAGGCTGCCTCAGGGGCAGGGAGGGAGGGAGGGGGCCCCGGGCCGGCCCACCCGCCGGCAGACACTCAGGCCCAGGGGAGTTCGCCCCGAGAGGCCCCACCCTTCTGTGCCCAGGGACACCTCTGCCCCAGGAGCACATCGCGGCTGGTGAGGGGTGGCATGGGGCTGTACGGATGAGGACGTACCGCACACAGCCCTGCGGGGATCTTGTCCGCGGGTGCCTGCATGATGCTGACCAGGGTGGGGATCAGCCGCGCCTGCATGGGGCCCTGGCAGGCCTCGATCTGCGACAGCTCCTTGAAGACATCCTGAGACAGCGAGGCCACCACGGGGTCTGGGGAGAGAAGACCTGAGTGCTTTGTCCACGCCGCCTGCCGCTGGCTCGCACCCAAGCCGCCAGCTTCTGCCTGACCTCTCACCCAGACCTGGGGCTCGGGGCAGCCACTGGGGCCTGGGAGGCAGCGTGTGTGACCTGAGAGTCGGGGACAAGTCAGCAACAGCTACTCCGAAGACAAAACCTGCCTCTTTCCCTGGGACAAATCTCTAATGCCTGTATTCCTGTGGAACATGGGTTCATTATGAGCCCAGACGCTTAGAAAAGCCCCCACTGACAGCCTGCTAGACCCCATCGCCTCAGAATTGCCTCACGCTGACTTTTCCGGGTCCCACATGTTGAGCAGGACTGCATGTCATCTCCTGGGGCTGCTCCTAAACCACTTGAGGGCGAAAGAGAAAACCTTCAAACAGCAGAGCCTCGTGAAGACACGGAACTTCAGCTAAACCTGCTTCACCTATGCAAGCAGCAGCCTCCCTCTAAGGAGCACCCGACGTGCAGGGCACCACGACGTACGGCCTGTGCAAGGCGAGAGCTGAGGCCACTCGGAGGCCAGTGGCCGCGGCAGCAAGCAAGCAGGAACACGGCCACTGGGGGGCCGCGTGGCGGGCAGAGAGCACGCAGGGTGCAATCCTGCTTCGGGCGCGCTTTTAAGGTCAACGCCGAGTCAGTGAAATGCCCAGTGCATGCCCAGTCGTTTACGTCCGGCTCTGTGACCCCAGAGACCACGGCCTGAAGTGTCTAGTGTGACCTCACATTAGCACCAACCCTCCTCCAAGCTTCAATATGCATTCTCCCGATAAAGACGGCAATGTTCTTTCTGATAACAAAACCAAAACCTGGGATTCTCTTCTGAGTTTTGGAAACAACCTACTTGCTTCCTGCAAGGCGAGCACCTCCCCGTGGCTTCATTTATTGCCTGGAGACTGGATTATTAATCGCTGCACAGCACTCCATCTTACGGATGTAATTAACCTCTAATTATTTCCAAAGACCTGCTACTACAGAAAACACGCGCCGAACACCTGATCCTAGACCTCTGCCGCCGCCTTCCTCAGCTCCCCTGACCCTGGCTCTCAGCCCCGCCTCAGCGGCCCAGGCTCCCACTGCTCTGCCGGCTCTTTTCTCCAGCTCCTAAGGAGCGCCAGCCACAGGCCACCAGCCTCTCGCTGACTCAGGGTCCTCCTCTGCCCCGACGCACAGCCCACGAGCCTCAGGGGGCACCCGCAGGGCCCCGCCCCGCGCACCGTTGCTGTACTTCAGGAAGATGGCGATGGTGAAGGGGCAGATCTTGCTCTCCATGCTCGCCGTGAACTCGGGGTCCACCGTGCACACAATGCACAGTGTCTCCATCACCAGGTTGAGGACCTCGGAGCTGAACTGGGCTGCGAGGTGGATCAGCCGTCCAGGATGCTGGGGAGGAAGGGCTGCAGCAGGGCGGTGCTCTCCGAGGCCTTCAGCTGGTCGCAGTAGCTGGGGAGCGAGACAGACCTTCAGCTGGTCGCAGCAGCTGGGGAGCCAGACGCTCACCAGCAGGCCCGCCCTGGGCTCCCCAGGCAGCGCGACCTGGCACAGAGCTCACGGAGCCGCATCTAGAGCGCGCTAGACTTTCACACCTTTCTCTAGCATTGTTTTCTTTAGAATTTTCAGCACCACCGTTTCTATGTTTGCTAATGTATTTCTGCTTTGGTCTTCACAACTTCCTTTAAAATTTCTTTCATTACATTTTGTTATGGAATCCCAGTCATAGCTATATCCAAATCATTAAGATATTAAGTCAAATGCTTTATGTTTCAGGTACATTCCTCAGATAGATAAAGATATAATACGTATTTTCTTATGTCCCAGTTAGTGTTTTAAAATTTCTTCCAATACAACGTTATTCATTAATAGTAGACTATTTTTTTACTTCCATGTTATGAAAATTTTGTACTTTTTAGCGGTTTTTGCATCCTAAAATTAGATCAACTGATAGAAACATTTTACTCATACTTACAAATGTGGTGTACTATTTGTGGGGTTTAGATGTTTGTTTTAAAACAGAAACAGACTCACAGACTTAGAAAGTGAACCTATGGTTCCAGAGGGAGAAGGGTGCAGGAGAGGGAGAGTGGGAGTGGGGAGGGACATGTACACACTGCTGTACTGAAAACAGATCACCAACAAGGACCTGCTGTGTCGCAGGGGGAACTCTGCTCAGCACCTGTAACCATCTAAATGGTGAAAGAGTTTAAGAGCAGATACACGTACGACTGAATCTCCGTGCTAACCCCAGACACAAACACAGCACTGTTAGTCAACTATGCTCTGACATAAAAATTTTTTAAATTTACCTTAAAAAAAGTTTGTTACACATACTTCTACCTCAGTTCAGTTCAGTTGCTCAGTCGTGTCCGACTCTGCGACCCCATGAATCGCAGCACGCCAGGCCTCCCTGTCCATCACCAACTCCCGGAGTTCACTCAAACTCACGTCCATTGAGTCTGTGATGCCATCCAGGCATCTCATGCCCTGTCATCCCCTTCTCCTCCTGCCCCCAATCCCTCCCAGCATCAGGGTCTTTTCCAGTGAGTCAGCTCTTCACATGAGGTGGCCAAAGTACTGGAGTTTCAGCTTCACCATCAGTCCTTCCAAAGAAATCCCAGGACTAGTCTCCTTCAGAATGGACTGGTTGGATCTCCTTGCAGTCCAAGGGACTCTCAAGAGTCTTCTCCAACACCACCGTTCAAAAGCATCAATTCTTCGGTGCTCAGCCTTCTTCACAGTCCAACTCTCACATCCATACATGACCACAGGAAAAACCATCGTCTTCACTAGGTGGACCTTTGTTGGCAAAGTAATGTCTCTGCTTTTGAATATGCTATCTAGGTTGGTCATAACTTTCCTTCCAAAGAGTAAGCGTCTTTTAATTTCATGGCTGCAGTAACCATCTGCAGTGATTTTGGAGACCCCCCCTAAAAAAGTCTGACACTTTCCACATCTATTTCCCATGAAGTGATGGGACTGGATGCCATGATCTTAGTTTTCTGAATGTTGAGCTTTAAGCCACCTTTTTCGCTCTCTTTCACTTTCATCAAGAGGTTTTTTAGTCCCTCTTCACTTTCTGCCCCAAGAGTGGTGTCATCTGCATATCTGAGGTGACTGATATTTCTCCCGGCAATCTTGATTCCAGCTTGTGTTTCTTCCAGTCCAGCGTTTCTCATGATGTACTCTGCATGTAAGTTGAATAAGCAGGGTGACAATCTGACACTATTTCCACTGTTTCCCCATCTATTTCCCATGAAGTGATGGGACCAGATGCCATGATCTTCGTTTTCTGAATGTTGAGCTTTAAGCCAACGTTTTCACTCTCCTCTTTCACTTTCATCAAGAGGTTTTTTAGGTCCTCTTCACTTTCTGCCATAAGGGTGGTGTCATCTGCATATCTGAGGTTATTGATATTTCTGCAGCAATCTTGATTCCAGCTTGTGTTTCTTCCAGTCCAGCGTTTCTCATGATGTACTCTGCATATAAGTTAAATAAGCAGGGTGACAATACACAGCCTTGACGTACTCCTTTTCCTATTTGGAACCAGTCTGTTGTTCCATGTCCAGTTCTAACTGTTGCTTCCTGACCTGTGTACAAATTTCTCAAGATATCCTTATTAATTATAAATACTAACTCCTTTGTCTAAGAGAGAGGACTGATTTAAAACTGGGGAGACATCACTAACATGATAACAGGTTTCAGGAGACACAGATTACCAGCTTGGCTTCCTGTGGTGGCCGCTAAACTGTGATTTCCTTCAACACTGGCAAACATTTAGAAATCGAACTTTTGCTGTTATAAGCAAGACACAAACTGTGCCTTCCTGGTAATGAATAGACTTGACCCTGGAGATAAAGGAGTACCAAACTGTCTTGTGGTCTTCTGCCTGGTTCTATGCTGACCAAGACTCCAACGGGGTGCAGAGCAGGGAAAGGGCCAGATGGTGACCGGGCAGGACTCTAGGACCCAGCCAAGTCCTCCACCTGCCTTTTGTCTGTAGAAAAACTTTCATCAAAGAATAAACTTGGGGACTTCCTTGGGGGTCCAGTGGGTGAAGACTCTGAACTTCCCCTGCAAGGAATGCAGGTTTGATCTTTGCTGGGGAACAAGAATCGTACTTGCCATGCGACACAGCCAGAAAATAAAAAATAAAAAAGTTTTTTTAAAGAATAAATTTAATCAGAGAAGTGAGAAAATGCAGAAAGAGAAGGAAAACAGTCAAACAAGCCAAAATAGTAATACTTCAGCCATTAGACAAAGTTAAGGACCTTTATTTAGTTCTTCCACCCCACTCCAGTACTCTTGCCTGGAGAACCCCATGGAGGGAGGAGCCAGGTAGGCCACAGTCCTTGGGGTCACAAAAAGTCGGACACGACTGAGTGACTTCACTTTCACTTTCAAGGTCTATAGATATTGTTCTCTGCCTTATATATGAACTTTTTAGCAGATACTCAAACCCCTACCAGATGGAGGAAATTAACTGTATATTGCCCTCAAGTAAGTCAACCCCAGACCACTTGGAACCAGAAGGTTGATGACACCCCCTCTTCATCACCTCACCACTGACCACGGCTCGGTAAACACTGTGAGACTCCTCACTACCACCACCAGGCTGGGACACACGGTCTTAAGGCATCGCCTGCCGTCGCCCTCTTTGCCTGGCCAAACAGTAAAGCTAATTTCTTTCTACTTCACCCAACTCTTCCTTAAAGCTTTCATCCCGCACCACTGTACAGAGGCCGGATTTTGGCAACAAATTGGGCATTTGGTGTGGGTTTGACTTAGGGGCAGCCCCACGGGTGTCCCCTGGCTTGGTGAGACTCTCCCAGGTCATTCCTCCACGCCAGGCTCTTTTGAGAAGGCAGAGGGTTGGAAGATTCCTTCAGAGGCCAGGTTGCCTGAGACCCTTGTCAAGAAGGCTGAGCTCCAGTCATACCAGGTACTGCATCCAGGCAGTGGGGGCTCTGAGTCAGAAGTGGAGGGTAAAGGAGGACCACCCCAGAAGCTGAGGAGGCCACCTTCACCTTAAAGAAGTTTCCTTCTTTCTCCAGCCTATGCCAGCCTGAGTTTTTCTGCTCCAAAAAATTATTTGGATGAAGGAGAAAGCATCGGGAATGTGAGACACCTTGACCAGCATCTGGGTAAATCCTCAGGTGAATATTCTGAGGCTCCTTTGAAACAGGAGGGGAAAGGGCAGGGCACAACCTTTGACATATCCCGAGGGCACAACATAAACTAATTAAAATCAAACAGGTCCAAGATGGCTGACAAGTCAACTTGACTAGACCTTGATCCTTGGTATAAACTCACTGTAACACATCAGCTAGCTAAATGGCACACCCAAGGTGCCAGGACAGTTCCGAGGTCAAACATCAAAGACCAAAAAGTGGGCCGTGGTCCAACTCCTGGAATTCCCCTCCCCTTCCTCAAAACTGTTGGAATAATCCTCCCACTTATTAGTCTATGAAATTACCCAGCCCATAAAAAACTAACCACAGCACATTTCAGGCCGTTGCACTTGCTCTCTGTAATGGCTCACACTGTCTGTGGGGAGTGTTTCTCTATGAATAAATCCACTTCTTACCTATCACTTTGTCTCTCACTGGATTCTTCCTGTGATGAGACATCAAGAACCTGAGCTTCCTTATGTCTTGAAACCAGGTCTGTGATCTCAGCTGGAAGACCATGAGTTTTGGCTGGCTTCGAGGTTCAAGTTCCAGTGCATGGGTTCAAGTCCATACCTGCAGTAAGCAGCTTCACCTTCAACATGCTCATCTGAGGAACTTTTGATTCCATCTGGGGAATGATTCCCTTGGGCATTACGTATTATCTCCATTGTGCCTGGAGGCCTCAATCTTCAGGAAAAGTAGAAAGAACCAATCAATTCTTACAATCAGAGATAAAAAAGATAACCCAGGAGACCTCCCTGGTATGCAAGGAGGCTCTACCAATAGCTCTCCTCCACACTCCTTTTGCCCCTAAGAAACAGGTTAGTCTTAGTCCTATGAGATGCTGTATGGGAGACCTTTTGTTTATGTCAATGATCTCTTCCTAGATCCAGAGGTTCAGACCCTCCAGTCTCATACCATGGCCATTGGGCAATTCCAACAGGATATATGCTTGTGGGGTATGAACCAGGACCCAAAGGATTCTAAGGAGTCACCACTATATGCTCCAGGGACCCAAGTCCTAATCAAAGCCTGGAAAGATGGGTCCCCAAAGTCTCAACTCCAACCCACATGGAAGGGCCCCTACCCTGTAATACTTTCTACCCCCACAGCAGTCAAGGTGCCAGGACATGACTCCTGGAGTCACTACTCAGAAGCCAAGCCATGGGAGAAAACAGAAGACACTCAATACACCTGTGAGCCCCTGGGAACTCTCAGATACCCATTCAGAACTACAAATTAGTGCCATTCCAATGAACACACCCAAAATCTGGTTTCTAGGGATAAGATTTCTCAGGATAGCTCTAAAGAGCCAACATAGCTTGGTAGAGACTGTACTCCAAAACAAACAGGAGATAGATCTTCTGATCCCTGAACAAGGAGGGACTTGAGCCATCCTGGTGATGTGAATTTAAAATTGACTAATGCCCCTACTAGTCCTTGCTATGCTATACTGACGATGCTTATGATTATTCCATGTACTGTCAATTGTCTAACTTGTTTTGTCTCTTCCCAGGTCAACAAGCTACAACATGCAGTGCCAGTTCAACAAAGATATAAAATTACAGCCGACCATGGAAAATATCACTCACCCTTTGACGGACACCCCTATAAGGACTCTGAGGCTTGAGACTAGCAAGAGAGGGGACCCAATACCCCTCACCGTCCCAGTTCAGCAGGAAGTAGCCAGAAAGACCTTGAGGCCCCTAATCCCAAAGAATTGGGCCTTCCACCTCTTGAGAGGGTAATGTTAGGTAGTTAGAATAGGGAAAAGGAGTCCGGAATGGCGGTGGCTAAAAGATAAGGAACAGAAAAGCCTGCGAAAATAGAACACAAGGTCTGAGGACTGGAGTGAGGACCTCTGGTAAAACAAACAACACTCCTGACTGGCCCAATTTACATAGGCCAGGCCCAGGAAAAAACATATAAAAAGAGGAACCAAAGCTAGCTCTCTCTCTCTCTCTCCCATGCGCTGGGATGCTCATCTCTTCGTGTCTTTGGATCAACGTAACCTCACGCCTCGAAGATGGATTTTCCTGCTGTCTTCTAAATAAAATAGAGCTGTGACACTGAGCTGTGACACTGATTTGTCTAAGAGCTATAACACGGTCCGTTCGACATCTGAGAGCTATAACATGGTCTGTCCAAGACCCGATAGTTGTGACATGCCGAGGGGGCTTTAATGTCCGTCACTCCAAATCTTTGTTGTGATGAGACAGAACCAAGGAGCATATACTCGCTTGATAGAACCAACTAAAGCCAAAATGGCAGAGTCGACTTCCACTAGACCCTAAGCTTCAGTATATGCTCATTGTAACATATCAGCAAGCTATGTGACCATCCACCACCGTCGGCAAAGTGAATAACCATTGTTTCACACTGATCTATGATTCTATCTGATTTAGTGTTTTAACCCCTTTTGATATTTTCAACTGAAGAATCTAAGCTACTCCATTTTGTAAGGGTCCGGGAAAAGAGCCTTTGGAAATCCAAGAGCCTTTGGAAATCCTCTGAACTCACCCCACCACCCACGAGCCAATCGGACCCCAGATCAGAATCTCCTGACTTAACGTCCAGGAACTCGTGGTCTGCCTAGGTAATAGGGACCTATCAAAAACCAACACACAACCCTTCAAAAGAAAGTGACCAATCAGACATCCCCCTACCTAGAAATTTTTTTTTCTTCCCATGAACACTCCCTATATAAGCAATGTAACCCCAAACCTGGGGCTCCTCCCTATAGTCGCTGCGTTGGTATCAGTGGGAGCCCCAGCTCAAGCTTGATAATAAAAACTCTTGCTTTTGCATCGGATATCAGCTCCCTGGTGGTCATTGGGAGATTTCTCGACTTGGGCATAACACAACAAAACTCCCTAAATCAAATTCTAATGAAGTCGTCTTGACCCCTAGCTAACTCTGGGATGCTTCAAAGGGCCTTGAAACAGGACAAAGAGATAGATTAAGCTAATAAGATTCATTTGGTAGGTTAAATTACACAGGCAGTATTATCAAATGAGTAATATGTTGAGGTCCTTTAATGGACTGGAACCTGGTGGTCCGGAGTTGACAATAAGAAAGTAAAAGAGAGAAAGGTTGATATTCCTTGGTTTATGCAGAAAACCAATAAAGTGCTTTGACACAGGGCTTGTGTCGCTCACGAAGACACCTGGCACCCTCTCGAGGGCAGTGAAGGCACAGGGCGCTTTCTTGAGAGGGTCTTAGAAGCCTGGGCAGGAGAGTGAGCACGACGGGTCTCTGTGCTCCAGAGAATTAGCCTGAGAGAGAGAAAGAGAGACAGAAAGAAAGAAAGAAAGAAAGAAAGAAAGAAAGACAGACAGACAGACAGACACGGGGATCAAAGCTCTGACGGAGCAAAGGTGTTGTGTTCAACATTGTGTGGGTATTTATACTGTCTTACAAGATAACTAGTTTCAGCAGAGATAAAATCAAAACTTACAAGCTATCAAGGAAACATGAGGCCATCCATATGAAAGAGAGAGGGTTGTAAATAATCACTTTTACTGTATGGTTCATAAAAAGGAAGAGTCATAAATAATTACTTTATCACCATATGGAAAAACTAAGGAAGGAAATGCATGCATTCTTCAGCCCCTGGGAGTAGTTTGCTACTCCACTTAATAAGGACAGAGGATTCATGACAGATGCAAAACAGCACACAGGAAGCCTCCTGTTAAATGCTTCCTGACAATTCCCCCTATTTTATTATATTTGTAAAATGAAATTTGATTTGTTCCCAGTTTTAGGCACTATTTTGATTAAAATGAACAGGAGTAACACAAAATTGAAGTAATCTGGAAGCAAGTCCAGCCATGGGACCTTCTCCTCAAGGTTGTTGAAGATTTACTGGTAACCTGAAGGGAAAAAGTTAAATTTTAAAAAGTTTTCTTTGTCCTGTTAAAACCCCAGAGGCAGGCCATACCTCATGGAAAATAGCCTGCCCCTTATCTGATGACTCATGGTCTCCTGATCTTTGCAGAAGCCCCCCACCCAGAATGGTTATTTTTCTGTTAATCCTTCCTGGAGGCTGTTTTTTTCCTGAGAATTGGCCAACCACCGCAGGGTGGTCAGTCGCCGTTTCAACTTAATAACTTGCAGACCTATCCCTGTAAAGGTCAAGCCTTGCCCACCAATCAAACGTCCTCACCCCACCTGTACCTGCTTGTGGCCCCCAATCACATTGTCCTAACCCTATTCCCGCCTGGTTGTGATTTTTCTGTATAAAAATCCTTTGCAACCAGTGTTCTGGGTTCACTCCTCCTGAGGAGTTCGAACCCCGGCACGCCGGCTCAATAAATTCCTCTTGCGGTTTGCATCGAATTCCTGGTCTTGGTGGTCTGTGAGGCGACGGTTCCGGTGATTAGGCCTTCCCCGGGTCTAACAACCACAAATTACAAGACTGAAGAATCAAAAGGGAATCATTTCTTAAAGAGATAGAGGAGTTAAGACAAGTATATAGTTTGCAGTTAATACAAGTTACAGAACACAAAGTCCTATTAAATTGTAAATTTCCTATGGCTGCGAAGAAGGCTGAACACTGAAGAATTGATGCTTTTGAACTGTGGTGTTGGAATTACAGCCGACCATGGAAAATATCACTCACCCTTTGACGGACACCCCTATAAGGACTCTGAGGCTTGAGACTAGCAAGAGAGGGAGACCCAATACCCCTCACCGTCCCAGTTCAGCAGGAAGTAGCCAGAAAGACCTTGAGGCCCCTAATCCCAAAGAATTGGGCCTTCCACCTCTTGAGAGGGTAATGTTAGGTAGTTAGAATAGGGAAAAGGAGTCCGGAATGGCGGTGGCTAAAAGATAAGGAACAGAAAAGCCTGCGAAAATAGAACACAAGGTCTGAGGACTGGAGTGAGGACCTCTGGTAAAACAAACAACACTCCTGACTGGCCCAATTTACATAGGCCAGGCCCAGGAAAAAACATATAAAAAGAGGAACCAAAGCTAGCTCTCTCTCTCTCTCTCCCATGCGCTGGGATGCTCATCTCTTCGTGTCTTTGGATCAACGTAACCTCACGCCTCGAAGATGGATTTTCCTGCTGTCTTCTAAATAAAATAGAGCTGTGACACTGAGCTGTGACACTGATTTGTCTAAGAGCTATAACACGGTCCGTTCGACATCTGAGAGCTATAACATGGTCTGTCCAAGACCCGATAGTTGTGACATGCCGAGGGGGCTTTAATGTCCGTCACTCCAAATCTTTGTTGTGATGAGACAGAACCAAGGAGCATATACTCGCTTGATAGAACCAACTAAAGCCAAAATGGCAGAGTCGACTTCCACTAGACCCTAAGCTTCAGTATATGCTCATTGTAACATATCAGCAAGCTATGTGACCATCCACCACCGTCGGCAAAGTGAATAACCATTGTTTCACACTGATCTATGATTCTATCTGATTTAGTGTTTTAACCCCTTTTGATATTTTCAACTGAAGAATCTAAGCTACTCCATTTTGTAAGGGTCCGGGAAAAGAGCCTTTGGAAATCCAAGAGCCTTTGGAAATCCTCTGAACTCACCCCACCACCCACGAGCCAATCGGACCCCAGATCAGAATCTCCTGACTTAACGTCCAGGAACTCGTGGTCTGCCTAGGTAATAGGGACCTATCAAAAACCAACACACAACCCTTCAAAAGAAAGTGACCAATCAGACATCCCCCTACCTAGAAATTTTTTTTTCTTCCCATGAACACTCCCTATATAAGCAATGTAACCCCAAACCTGGGGCTCCTCCCTATAGTCGCTGCGTTGGTATCAGTGGGAGCCCCAGCTCAAGCTTGATAATAAAAACTCTTGCTTTTGCATCGGATATCAGCTCCCTGGTGGTCATTGGGAGATTTCTCGACTTGGGCATAACACAACAAAACTCCCTAAATCAAATTCTAATGAAGTCGTCTTGACCCCTAGCTAACTCTGGGATGCTTCAAAGGGCCTTGAAACAGGACAAAGAGATAGATTAAGCTAATAAGATTCATTTGGTAGGTTAAATTACACAGGCAGTATTATCAAATGAGTAATATGTTGAGGTCCTTTAATGGACTGGAACCTGGTGGTCCGGAGTTGACAATAAGAAAGTAAAAGAGAGAAAGGTTGATATTCCTTGGTTTATGCAGAAAACCAATAAAGTGCTTTGACACAGGGCTTGTGTCGCTCACGAAGACACCTGGCACCCTCTCGAGGGCAGTGAAGGCACAGGGCGCTTTCTTGAGAGGGTCTTAGAAGCCTGGGCAGGAGAGTGAGCACGACGGGTCTCTGTGCTCCAGAGAATTAGCCTGAGAGAGAGAAAGAGAGACAGAAAGAAAGAAAGAAAGAAAGAAAGAAAGAAAGACAGACAGACAGACAGACACGGGGATCAAAGCTCTGACGGAGCAAAGGTGTTGTGTTCAACATTGTGTGGGTATTTATACTGTCTTACAAGATAACTAGTTTCAGCAGAGATAAAATCAAAACTTACAAGCTATCAAGGAAACATGAGGCCATCCATATGAAAGAGAGAGGGTTGTAAATAATCACTTTTACTGTATGGTTCATAAAAAGGAAGAGTCATAAATAATTACTTTATCACCATATGGAAAAACTAAGGAAGGAAATGCATGCATTCTTCAGCCCCTGGGAGTAGTTTGCTACTCCACTTAATAAGGACAGAGGATTCATGACAGATGCAAAACAGCACACAGGAAGCCTCCTGTTAAATGCTTCCTGACAATTCCCCCTATTTTATTATATTTGTAAAATGAAATTTGATTTGTTCCCAGTTTTAGGCACTATTTTGATTAAAATGAACAGGAGTAACACAAAATTGAAGTAATCTGGAAGCAAGTCCAGCCATGGGACCTTCTCCTCAAGGTTGTTGAAGATTTACTGGTAACCTGAAGGGAAAAAGTTAAATTTTAAAAAGTTTTCTTTGTCCTGTTAAAACCCCAGAGGCAGGCCATACCTCATGGAAAATAGCCTGCCCCTTATCTGATGACTCATGGTCTCCTGATCTTTGCAGAAGCCCCCCACCCAGAATGGTTATTTTTCTGTTAATCCTTCCTGGAGGCTGTTTTTTTCCTGAGAATTGGCCAACCACCGCAGGGTGGTCAGTCGCCGTTTCAACTTAATAACTTGCAGACCTATCCCTGTAAAGGTCAAGCTTTGCCCACCAATCAAACGTCCTCACCCCACCTGTACCTGCTTGTGGCCCCCAATCACATTGTCCTAACCCTATTCCCGCCTGGTTGTGATTTTTCTGTATAAAAATCCTTTGCAACCAGTGTTCTGGGTTCACTCCTCCTGAGGAGTTCGAACCCCGGCACGCCGGCTCAATAAATTCCTCTTGCGGTTTGCATCGAATTCCTGGTCTTGGTGGTCTGTGAGGCGACGGTTCCGGTGATTAGGCCTTCCCCGGGTCTAACAACCACAAATTACAAGACTGAAGAATCAAAAGGGAATCATTTCTTAAAGAGATAGAGGAGTTAAGACAAGTATATAGTTTGCAGTTAATACAAGTTACAGAACACAAAGTCCTATTAAATTGTAAATTTCCTATGGCTGCGAAGAAGGCTGAACACTGAAGAATTGATGCTTTTGAACTGTGGTGTTGGAGAAGACTCTTGAGAGTCCCTTGGACTACAAGATCCAACCAGTCCATTCTGAAGGAGATCACCCCTGGGATTTCTTCGGAAGGAATGATGCTAAAGGTGAAACTCCAGTACTTTGGCCACCTCATGAGAAGAGTTGACTCACTGGAAAAGACTTCGATGCTGGGAGGGATTGGGGGCAGGAGGAGAAGGGGACAACCAAGGATGAGATGGCTGGATGGCATCACGGACTCGATGGACGTAAGTCTGAGTGAACTCTGGCAGTTGGTGATGAACAGGGAGGCCTGGCTTGCTGCGATTCGTGGGGGCGCAGAGAGTTGGACACGACTGAGCAACTGAACTGAACTGGTAACAAAAGAGAGTGGGACACAGACCTGTATAAACTGTGACTAATTATAGCGAAAGAAATAGTTACTATGACCATGACTAGTCCCTGTGAAATGTCTGGTCCAAGTTCCAAGTTCTTTGGTGCTCAAAGCAAATGTCCAAATGTCCCGTTGTTCAGGCCCCTCTGTTTATCGAGGATGATCCTAGGACGAGGTGGAGCTAATCCACTGTCAAGCCACCCAAGAAGTTCTTTGTCATCATAATGTTCCATTGTAGTGTCAGTGACCTTCCGTGTCACTTGGGTAACAGTCACACACCATGCTACTAACCTCTTCTGAGCAGTTAGATAACCACATACCATGGGGTCCTCAATCAACAATTGTATGATTAGCCACAAACATTAATTTTCCTGATTTGGCTTGACATTAGTCCCAATGAACAAGAGTATATGTAAAGTTCTTATAAGTAAGTGAAAGTGAAATCGCTCAGTGGTGTCCGTCCGACTCTTTGTGACCCCATGGACTATAGCCTACCAGGCTCCTCTGTCCGTGTGATTTTCCAGGCAATAGTATTGGAATGGATTGCCATTTCTCTTTGCATAATGTTCTTTGTTCTTTGCCTAACACTTTCCCTAAAGTCTCAGTAGTATAAACATGGTTTACAGACAAAGAAAGGGCAGTAAATAATCCAAGCAACATCTGAAAATCCTTTTTGGGAGGCAGGGCGAAAGCCCAAGTTTGTCGGCTAACGTTTATGCACAATTTTGCTGGGCCCAGGCACAAGGGAAGGACTTCATAGCCTAAAACAATATTAATTAGTTTTCCCTCCTCCCCAGGGTGTGAGGGCCCTTTCACATTCCAGGGAGGGGGCCATGTGGGTGGAGTCAATGGTTGATAAGATTAGTCTTTTCTTTCGCAGTCCATTCTATGACCTGCGATAGAGGGGGTTGCCTATGGAAGCTCAGTAAATGTGATTAGTCAGAGCTTGGGGGAGAGGGGGGAGATACAGGCCAAAAGACTGAGCATTGCCAGGAGAATGTATTCTGGACTCCGAGGCATTCCCTGTTGAGAGACCAAATTTTCAGCTCGATTAGTAAGGGTTTTTATTTGTCCCTGTTATGCCCGAAGTCCGAGTCCCCAAAACTGAGAGACTAAGACGTCCACAGCAATGCAAAAGCATAAAGGGGTTTTATTGCTAGCTCTAGCTAGGGCTCCCATATCATCCAGCACAGTGGAGTCTTGACGAGAGCCCCGAGCTCTGGATTACAGCAGTATTTATGCATTTAGCCCGGTTCAAATGTTGCAACAGAAGAGTTGGCAAACAGCGATTGGTCAGTTCATGCGTGCGCGTGGGACTTTTCAAATCATACATATCACAAAATCTCATTGGTTGGGTTTGAATCAAAATCCCAGTTCTGACTGGCTCGTGTTTGGCATGAGCGGGACTTTCCCAGGGTGTGGTTCCCTGGAATCATGACTCAGGTTTTATAAGAATCTGAATCTTAGGCTTAGTATAGCTTGTTGAGCCTGTCATGGCTCACGTCTGGTCCCTTAACATTCCCCCTGTCTTTAGTTATACTGAGGAATCTTCCTCAGCATTTACCCGGTCTGCGAAGGGAAGTAGGGTCACCCAGTCCCCGCCAGTCTCTATTGCCAACTTTGTTAAAGTTTCTTTTAGGGTCTGGTTCATTCTTTCTACCTGTCCTGAGCTCTGGGGATTGTATTCTCAATGCAGTTTCCATTGGTCCCCAGGGCTGAGGTCAGTCCCTGAACAATTTGGCTCACAAAAGCAGGTCCATTGTCAGAACCAATAGATACCGGCAGCCCAAACCTAGACACTATCTCTCCTAGGAGCTTCTTGGAAACCGCAGGCGAGCTGTCTGTAAAAGTAATAGAGTCTTCTTTTCCCCCAAATAGGTGGTCTGATGTAGGTGCGTGCAGAGTTGTCAGCCCAGATCAGCGGGGAGCAATAGGTTGCTCTCCTGGTCCCAGTACCATCCGTCCTTACTCGTAGAACGGTTGCTGCTTTCTCGAATCCAGTCCTGATCAAAAGGGGAGTACTCGGAGGCCGGTGGCAGGGTCCCCATTCCTGGGGCCGGCAATCCCACAGCCAGTATGTGGGTCCCGTAGCTTCCCATTGCAGCTTGGCCAGCTGCTTCGTCGGCGGCTCGGTTGCCTCAAGCCTCGAAATCTTTCCCTTTTTGGTGTCCCGGAACATGCACTATGGCTACCGCCTGAGGCTGGTAGACCGCTGCCAAGAGTCTATAGATCTCAGGTAAATTCTTGACTACCTTTCCCTCTGCCATTAGGAACCCCCATTCCTTGTATATTGGGCCATGAATATGCTCTCAAAATGCCTGCCTCAGGGGTTCAATCCAAGTCCAGTTTTGGCTTTCTTTACCTCCTTTGTACAGTGGTCGGGCCTTCTCAGTGAACCCGATGATCCACAGTCTGCAGTGCCCAATAGTCCCTAGGAATTCCCTCACTTGGCAAGGGTCGTCAGCTTGGGAATCCGCAAAATAGTCTCTTTCATGGCCTACGTCAGCCACCGTCGCCCCTGCTTTATCTTCTGCCACCCTCACTAGATTTCCCTTAACCTGTCTATTTTTTGCAACTTTTTCCTAATGTCCAGGGCTGCCTGATTCACAAAATTCTAGTATAACTGCCACGCGTGACTCATCAGCCTGTGGGTTTATGGGGGTGTATTGTCTAAAAGCTTCCATTAACGTCTCTAAGAGGGCTGCTGGGCTCTCAGTCAATTCCTGTCTAACCAAATTTACCTTGGCCAAATTTGTTGGTTTCCTGGCGGCTGCTCGAAGGCCAGCCATGAGAGTCTGGCGGTACACTCAGAGACACTGCCTACCTTCAGTGCACTCGAAATCCCAGGGGGGTCATGTCAGAGGAAATCCCTCATCAACTAAATTCGGCTGCATGGTGGGTCTTCTGTCTACCCCTGGAACGTGTTTCTGTGCTTCCAACAAAATCCATTCGCGTTCCTCTATACTGAAGAGCACCTGTAACAGCTGCTGACAGTCATCCCAAGTGGGATTATGAGTAAAAAGGATAGATTCTAGAAGGTCAATGAGGACAAAATTATACAGATTTCACCGCTCGAACAGCGGACAGGCTGTTAGTGGTAAAAGTAGCTTATTCAGACTATCAAAATGTTACTAATTTGTTCTTCTTCACCAGCACCGATAAATTCTGTGCTCTAGACTTAAAATCAGAAAAAAAGGTTAGTCATAAGGGACAGAGGAGTGGAAGTTGCTTGTCCTATGATTACGGAGTAAAACACAGGAGACTAGACAAACACAGAGAGCAGAGACAATGCTGGCACACACAAAGATGTGACAAACAGAGGACAGACAAATATTGGCTGAGAACACAGTACTAGGTCTTCCTAGGGCCCCCGAACCTTCTTATCCCTCAAGGTTACCTTACTGAAGGGCGTCCACTGCCCACCAGATTCGGGATCAAGAGAACTTCTCTCTCCTTGCCAGAGCCAGCTGCCCTCCAGCGCTCTTGCTGGGCTTTGGCCTTACGCTAGCTAGGACGACTAATTCACCCCTGACTGGACCTGACGAAAGCTTTCTTCTTACCAGAGCCAGCTGCCTTCCAGCGTGCTCGCTGGGCCTCAGTCTTACACTGGCTAGGATGACTAATTCGCCCCTGATAAGGCCTGATGAGAGCTCTCTTCTCACCAGAGCCAGCTGCCTTCCAGCACGTATGCTGGACCTCGGTCTTACACTGGCTAACCAAACTTAACACCAGTGTTCAGACATCTTTCCTCCAAGTGAGGAAACCTCTTTTCCTGGGAGAGTGTTATTCTTCCCTGTCTGATGAGAGCTCTCTTCTCACCAGAGCCAGCTGCCTTCCAGCACGTATGCTGGACCTCGGTCTTACACTGGCTAACCAAACTTAACACCAGTGTTCAGACATCTTTCCTCCAAGTGAGGAAACCTCTTTTCCTGGGAGAGTGTTATTCTTCCCTGTTAAAGGAATCCCGGACAAGCCCCCAAATGTTATGCCCAGAGTCCGGATACCCAAACTGAGAGAATAAGATGTCCACGGCAATGCAAAAGCAAAAAGGGGTTTTATTGCTAGCTTGAGCTAGGGCTCCCATCTCATCCAGCACAGTGGAGTCTTGACGAGAGCCCCGAGCTCTGGATTACAGCAATATGTATACATTTAGCCCGGTTCAAATGTTGCAACAGAAGAGTTGGCAAACAGCTCTTGGTTAGTTCATGCATTTGCATGGGATTTTTCAAATTATACAAATCACAAAATCTCATTGGACAAATCACAAAATCTCATTGATTGGGTTTGAATCAAAATCCCAATTCTGATTGGCTCGTGTTTGGCACGAGCGGGATTTTCCCAGGGTGTGGTTCCCTGGAATCATAACTCAGGTTTTATAAGAATCTGAATCTTAGGCTTAGTATAGCTTGTTGAGCCTGTCATGGCTCAGGTCTGGTCCCTTAACAGTCCCCAAGTGGGGAGATCATAAGGATGATGCCACCGAGGGCAGTGGTTCCTGGAGATCTTTAGAGTCACCATGGCCTGTATTGGAATTTCTTTCTCCTGGGGTCCTTGTTGTCCCGTCTCCATTTTGAAGGCCGGGGGCGCCCTTGGGTCAAATCTTCAGAAGAGGAAGCCATGTGAGTTCGTTGGATCCATCTGGGGAAATACAATCATACCCTTTTCCCTGTAAGATTAGTTTCCCCAATTTCCATTTTTTCATTAACCCATCTTGGTACCAAATGAGCAGGGGAAGAGAAGTGTCCTCAGTTCCTTGAAATGCTTTTCTGCCCTCATTAAAATATCTCCCTGTGGTAATTTAAAAAAATTTAAAACAAATAAAGCTGTATTAACAGTAGTTATTGTTAAGGGACCAAACCTGAGCCATGACAGACTCAACAAGCTATACTAAGCCTAAGATTCAGATTCTTGTAAAACCTAAGTCATGATTCTGGGGAACCACACCCTGGGAAAGTCCTGCTCGCACCTAACATGAGCCAATCAGAATTGGGATCTTGAGTCAAACACAACCAATGAGATTTTGTGATTTGTGTGATTTGACCAATGAGATTTTGTGATTTGTGTGATTTGAAAAATCCCACGAGCATGCATGAACTAATCAATTGCTGTTTGCCAACTCTTCTGTTGCAACATTTGAACCGGGCTAAATGTATACATACTGCTGTAATCCAGAGCTCGGGGCTCTCGTCAAGATTCCACTGCACTGGATGAGATGGGAGCCCTAGCTCGAGCTAGCAATATAACTCCTTTTTGCTTTTGCATTTCTGTGGACGACTTATTCTCTCAGTTCTGGGATCTGGACTCTGGGCATAACGGTTATAGGTTTAGAAAATATGTTGGAATCCAGTAAAGTCTGCTTTAAATAAGGAAGATAGTAGTGTTCCTGTGTATTCCCCCTTTTTAAATTTTTTTATTTGCAACTTTAGTGTGTGATGTGCTCATTTGACTATGCCTTGTGCCTGTGGATTATAAGGAATACCTGTAATATGTTTAATAGAAAAAGATTGTAAAAATTGTTTAAAGTGTCTAGAAATATAGGTAGGACCATTGTCTGTTTTATAGAACTAGGAGTTCCCATTATAGCAAAACAAGCTAGTAAGTGAGTTATATTCACTTTTCACTTGCATGCATTGGAGAAGGAAATGGCAGCCCACTCCAGTATTCTTGCCTGGAGAATCCCAGGGACGTGGACCCTGGTGGGCTGCCGCCTATGGAGTCGCACAGAGTTGGACACGACTGAAGTGACTTAGCAGCAGCAGTAGCAGGAGTTCCCATTACAGCAAAACAAGCTAATAAGTTAGTTATAACGTGTTGTGTAGCCTCACCATGAAGAGGTGTGGCCCAAATAAAAGAAGTATTAATGTCGATACAGACATGCAAGAAAGAAGATGGAGAAAGTTCAGGGCAATGAGTTACATCCATTTGCCATAGTTCATTTGGTTGTAAACCACAAGGATTAATACCTTGTGCAATGAGTTGAAGATGTAGAGGTCTACAAGTAGAGCAATTACTAATAATTTCTTTAGCCTGGTGGTGTGGGATTTTCCATAGCTGGTGTAGGGAGCCAGCATTGTTACACAACAGAGCATGCTGTTCCTCTGGAGTAGCAAAGGAAACCAGTTTATCAGTTTGCTCATAACTGTAAGTCATGGGCCCAGGAAGACAATAATGTGCTCAAATATGTGTAATATAAATGGGAGAACGGCAGTTTTTAACAACAGATTATAGTTCGAAAAGAGCTGTTGAATAATAAGTTGATTGGAGTCTATGGTGGAGTTTGTATACTTTTTAATACAAAATATATAGAATCAGAGACTATATTAATGGGGTAAGGATGTAGGCAAATAACTTGAATCCAGTTCAGTTCAATTCAGTCACCCAGTCGTGTCCGACTTTTTGCGGCCCCATGAATCACAGCACGCCAGGCCTCCCTGTCCATCACCAACTCCTGGAGTTCACTCAGACTTGCGTCCATTGAGTCAGTGATGCCATCCAGCCATCTCATCCTCTGTCATCACCTTCTCCTCCTGCCCCCAACCCCTCTCAGCATCAGAGACTTTTCCAATGAGTCAACTCTTTGCATGAGGTGGCCAAAGTACTGGAGTTTCACCTTTAACATCATTCCTTCCAAAGAAATCCCAGGGCTGATCTCCTTTAGAATGGACTGGTTGGATCTCCTTGCAGTCCAAGGGACTCTCAAGAGTTTTCTCCAACACCACAGTTCAAAAGCATCAATTCTTTGGCACTCAGCTGTCTTCATCGTCCAACTCTCATATCCATACATGACCACTGGAAAAACCATAGCCTTGACTAGATGGACCTTTGTTGGCAAAGTAATGTCTCTGCTTTTGAATATGCTATCTAGATTGGTCATAACTTTTCTTCCAAGGAGTAAGTGTCTTTTAATTTCATGGCTGCAGTCACCATCTGCAGTGATTTTGGAGCCCCAGTAAACAAAGTCTGACACTGTTTCCACTGTTTCCGCATCTATTTCCCATGAAGTGATGGGACCAGATGCCATGATCTTCGTTTTCTGAATGTTGAGCTTTAAGCCAACTTTTTCACTCTCCACTTTCACTTTCATCAAGAGGCTTTTTAGTTCCTCTTCACTTTCTGCCATAAGGGTGGTGTCATCTAAGAACATATAATTCATTTTGTTGAGCAGAATGAGATTTAGTATAAAAGACTTAATATTCCTTAAGAGACCAGAATGAAGCTTTGGCGTTTAGTGTCCCATCTATATAAAAACCCTCGACCTGTGGTATAGGCTGTGAGCTGATAATGACAGAAATAATAAATGCAGTGTTTTTGAAGAAATTCCACACCTTACCAGAAGGATAATGAAATGAAATTTCCTCAAAATATTCCAGAAAAGATATTTGGAAATCGGTAGTTGGAGAAAGAAATGGCAACCCACTCCACTGTTCTTGCCTAGAGAATCCAAGGGATGGGGAAGCCTAGTGGGCTGCCGTCTATGGGGTCACACAGAGTTGCACACGACTGAAGCAACTTAGCAGCAGTAGCAGTAGAAGTTTGTAATGAGTTCTCAAATTGAGATTTATTGATAAGTATTATAATTTTATGGGGATCAGAGCCAATTAGAGTTTTAGTCCTATTTCTTCCATTGATAATGATTAGAGCAATTGCTTTCTGGAGTTCTTCAGAGCAGACACAGACCATATTGGAATTTCTTCTTCCTGGGGTTCTTGTTTCATCTCCATTTTGAACACCAGGGGTCCCCTTGGGTCGAATCTTAAGAAGAGGTAAAAAAAAAAATTGAAAACAAATAAAGATGTATTAACAATAGTTATAGGTTTAGAAAATATGCTAGAATCTAGTAAAGTCTGCTTTAGATAAGACAGTAGTGTACCTGTGTATTCCGTTTTTAAATTTTTTTATTTGTAACTTTAGTGTGTGATGTGTTTGTTTTGACTATGACTTGTGTCTGTGGATTATAAGGAATATCTATAATATGTATTTATTGATAGGTATTCCAATTTTATGAGGATCAGAGCCAATTAGAATTTTAGTCCTAATTCTTCCGTTGATAATGTTTAGAGCAATTAAATCAAGGTAGGATATAAGTGACTTGATTTCCCTAAAACGGGTATACATCCATTCTAATGGGTGTTCTTGTTGGGCAATAAGTCCTGTGAGAGAATGAGAGGGAAGTATAAACAGTTCTAGAGGTAAATCTATTTTGATGTGACTAAGAAATTGTTTTTGTAATTTATTTTGCACCAGAGTTCTTCTCATGCCTCTTGAGAAAGTGAACGAGGGCTATTTAAATCAGGATCTCCTTTTAAAGTATTAAGTAGGTTACTCAGTTGATAATTAGCAATGCCTAAAGAAGGTCTAATCCAATTAATATCACCTAAGAGCTTTCAAAAATCATTTAACGTTGATGATTTATCAGCACGGATCTGAGTTAGTTGGGGAGTAACGTGTTGCCTATTAACAACGAACCCCAAGTAACAGTAAGGTGTAGAGGTTTGCATTTTTTTCAGGGGCAATGATTAATCTACAGTTTTTAAAGCACAGTTGAGCTATATCAAACATGTGGTCAGTTTGTAAGATGGATGGAACCGAAAACAATATATCATCCATATAGTGAATAACAAGAAAGTTAGGAAATTGCTTTCTCACAGGCTCAAGGGCTTTGGCTACGTAGTACTGACACATGGTGGGAGAATTCATCATCCGTTGTGGCAGTACAGTCCATTGGTACCGTTTATGAGGTCCAATATGATTAGGATAAGGGAGAGAGAAAGCAAATCTCTCTCAGTCTAAAGGGTGTAAAGGTATATTTAAAAAGCAATCTTGTAAATCAATAATAATAATATGCCAATGTTATGCCCAAGTCGCAAAATCTCCCAATGACCACCAGGGAGCCAATATCAGATGCAAAAGCAAGAGAGTCTTTATTACCAAGCTCGAGCTGGGGCTCCCACCATTACCGATGCAGCGGCTATAGGGAGGAGCCCCAGGTTTTGGATTACATTGCTTATATACGGAGTGATCATGGAAAAAAAGAATTTCTAGGTAGGGGGACATCTGATTGGTCACTTTCTTTCAAAGGGTTGTGTGTTGGTTTCTGATTGGTCCCTATTACTTAGGTAGACCACAAGTTCCTGAACTTTAAGTCAGGAGATTCTGGTCTCGGGTCCAATTGGCTCGTGGGTGGTGGGGTGAGGTCAGGGGATTTCCAAAGGCTCTTTTCCTGGAACCTTACAAAATGGAGTTTTTCTGTTAACAAAATGGAGTAGCTTAGATTCTTCACCAATTTCGAGGAATAGTGGTAGGTGATGCGATTCCTGGTTGTAATGCACCCATAGGCTTCATAGATGCATTAGGTTTTCTAAGGTCTGTTAGGAGATGCCATTTGTTAGATTTCTTTTTTATATCAAAAATAGGAGAGTTCCAAGGAGAAGATGAAGGGTTAATGCAGACACTATGGGGGAAAGCGGAGATATGCATGCAAGCGGGTCTCTCTGCTCAAGGCTGAACATGCTGGCAAGCGAGGCATTCTGCCAAAGAGTCTGGACACAGCCTTGAGTTTAATGGCCCATTATTAATGAGGGAACATTCCTTTCTTTTGATAAAAAGAAAGAAGAAGACTTTAGACAAACTTTGCCGTAAACAGAGGTTTCACTCCCCTTGCTATATGATAACATGTATGTACCTGTGCTATGCTGAAAAGGCTTATTCATAAGCTCTGGAATGCTTTCTGGGAGATATATAATAATAAACCACCATTATTAAGCGCAGCAGTTTTTTCCTCTGGCCAGAGTGTGTGTATGTCTATGTCTCGTTCGTCTTGTGTGCTTTATGTCATTTCGCTTGAAATCTCCAGTAATCAACAGAAGAAGATTCCTCAATATGCTTTAATTCTAGTTGTGTATCTATAAGTTCCTTAGCCACCTATAATTTCTCTTTCATGAGGGGCCACTGCTCTATCCAAATAGGCTCGTCATTCTTCCAAGTTATTTTAATAATTGTATTGTTTGATAAATGAGCAGTGGCCCCTAGGAAAAATGTAGAATGTATATCTGAGTTTGCCATTGCATAAGTAAATCTGTTCCTATTAGATAAAGGGGTGCATCTATCACATAAGGTTTTAATGTTGCAGGTTGGCCTTCTGGTCCCTCACATGGATAAATTTGAGTACTCTGATAAACCTCTTGTACTTTGGTTTGAGAAATTCCTGAAATTTGGCAAGAATTTTTCTGTACAGGCCAGGCTTTGGGGCCATAAATGTTTGGAAATAATAGTAATATCAGATTCAGTGTTGAGGAGACCAAAAAATCTTTTACCATTGATTTTGATATTTATAGTTGGTTGGGCAACTTCAGATACTAATGATGTCCAAAAGGACTATTTTTGATCTGTACTGCCGAATCTGCCCGTCCATACATCATTAGAGGAGTTAATAGGTAAGGAGGAGGTAAAAGGTAAAAGGGGTAATTGAGCAATTTTATCCCCCCTTGAATTGCCATACAATCTGAGATGACATCATAATTTGAATTTCTCCTTTACAATCGGAATCAATTACTCCAGGGTGAACAATAATTCCTTTAGAAGTCAAACTAGATCAGCCAAGTAAAAGACCAAAGATTTGCTGGAGCAGGGGTCCAAAAAGTCCAGTAGGTATTCTAGAGAGGACTGCCTGGGGTAAAGGAGAAAGGCATTTAGGGCTGGTATATCAACAGCAGCCCTGCTGGCTGTTGAGGGTTTGAGGTAAAAGATGGAATTTGCCCCTGGTTTTTGTTGAAAGGGATCTGGGGGCCCCCCTGCTTGGAGTTTCCCCGGAATAGCTTTCCTTTCAATGTCAAATTTAGATTTACAATCTTTGGCCCAATGCATTCCTCTACAGCAGCGAGGGCAGATTTCTGGAGGTTTTTTTTATTAACTTTCTTAAGGCAGTCCCTTTTTAAATGGTTCTTATCTTCACATGTAAAGCATCTTTCATTTCCCTTTCTTAAGGCAGTAACCATTGTTTCAGCTAGCATTTGCGTCTTTTGAGTTTCTGATCCTGGATTGTGACAAGCCCTCAAATAATCAATAATAGTCCCTGTCTCATGAATTGGAACTATAGCTTTTTGACATTCCTGATTTGCATTTTCATAAGTAAGTAATTTCTCTAGTTGCGTTTTGGCTTCTTCTCCAATTACAGTAGAGGAAATAGCAGTTTCTAATCTAGCTAAAAAATCAGCATACGTTTCATTGGGTCCCTGTAATATTTTAGTATAGCTACCTGTAGGCTCCCCTTGAGGAGTAATTGGATCCCAAGCTTCAAGGGCCACTGTTTTTAATTGTTCATATAACAAAGGAAGGCTCTGTATTTGAGCTTCTATAACTTCAAATTGTCCTGTACCAGTTAGCATTTCAAAAGTAATTTGATTTGGGGGAGCACCAACCCAAGCATTTTTGTTAGCATCATCTCTGGCTATATCATGAAACCACATCATCCATTGAAGATATTCTCCTGGTTTAAGGAGAGCTTTTATTAAATTTCGACTTCAGTCGTGTCCAACTCTGTGCAACCCCAGAGACGGCAGCCCACCAGGCTCCCCTGTCCCTGGGATTCTCCAGGCAAAAACGATGGAGTGGGTTGCCGTTTCCTTCTCCAATGCATGAAAGTGAAAAGTGAAAGTGAAGTCGCTCAGTCATGTCCAACTGTCCACGATCCCATGGACTGCAGCCTACCAGGCTCCCCCGTCCATGGGATTTTCCAGGCAAGAGTACTGGAGTGGGATGCCATTGCCTTCTCCAAAGTTCACCAATCATGGGTAATAAAATTTCCAATAGAGGATGTTATAGAATTTAGAAGTATTTTAGTAAAAGGTGAACGTGGGCCGCACATTGTTATAGCTTTTTAAATTTGTTGCATGTGATAAAAGTTAATATCCTTATAAGCGTAGGTGGTGATGGTGGCCGGAGCACTTAAACATGGCCGAGAGCTACCCCACGTCCGAGGTCAGGGGCAGTGGCCTAGATTGCCAGGCTGCTACGGTGCAAGAACAGCTGAGAGGAGCTACCCCATGTCCAAAGCAAGGGACGGTGGCAGGGAGGAGCCACCTCCCATGCGAGGACAGAGGCAGCGCCTGGGAGGAGCTATCTCGCATCCGAGGTAGGGGTGGCACCCGAGGCCAGGGTCAGCTGCATGAAGGAGCAACCCCACGCCCAAGGCCAGGGCAGCGACTGGGAGGAGCAACCCTACGTCCAAGGAGTGGTGGCTGTGCAGGTGCAGGAGGACCTAGAGAAGCTGTCCCACGATGAAGGTCAGGAAGGGTGGCGGGAGGAGATACCCCTCATCCAAGGTAAAGAGCAGTGGCTGTGCTTTGCTGGATCAGCCGTGAAGAGATCCCCCACACCCAAGGAAAGAGAAACCCAAGTAAGATGGTAGGTGTTGCAAGAGGGCATCAGAGGGCAGACACACTGAAACCATGCTCACAGAAATCTAGTCAATCTAATCACACTAGGACCACAGCCTTGTCTAACTCAATGAAACTAAGCCATGCCCATGAGGCAACCCAAGACAGGCATGCCATGGTGGAGAGGACTGACAGAATGTGGTCCACTGGAGAAGGGAATGGCAAACCACTTCAGTATTCTTGCCTTGAGAACCCCATGAACAGTATGAAAAGGCAAAATGATAGGATACTGAAAGAGGTACTCCCCAGGTCATTCGGTGCCCAATATGCTACTGGAGGTCAGTGGAGAAATAACTCCAGAAAGAATGAAGGAATGGAGCCAAAGCAAAAACAATACCCGTGGATGGGACTGGTGATAGAAGCAAGACCCGATGTGGTAAAGAGCAATGTTGCATAGGAACCTGGAATGTCAGGTCCATGAATCAAGGTAAATTGGAAGTGGTCAAACAGGAGATGGCAAGAGTGAACGTTGACATTCTAGGAATCAGCAAACTAAAATGGACTGGAATGGGTGAATTTAACTCAGAT
>SJYC01131778.1:0-24575 GCA_006408675.1 Madoqua kirkii
TTCCATCACCTCCATTAGCTTTGTTCATAGTGGTGCTTTTTAAGGCCCACCACTTGACTTCACATTCCAAGATGTCTGGCTCTAAGTGAGTGATCACACCATCGTGATTATCTGGGTCGTGAAGATCTTTTTTGTATAGTTCTTCTGTGTGTTCTTGACACCTCTTCTTTATATATTCTGCTTCTGTTAGCTCCATACCATTTCTCTCCTTTATCGAGCCCATCTTTGCATGAAATGTTCCCTTTGTATCTTTAATTTTCTTGAAGAGATCTCTAGTCTTTCCCATTCTGTTGTTTTCCTCTGTTTCTTTGCATTGATCGCTGAGGAAGGCTTTCTTATCTCTTCTTGCTGTTCTTTGGAACTCTGCATTCAGATGCTTATCTTTCCTTTTCTCCTTTGCTTTCTGCTTCTTTTCTTTTCACAGCTATTTGTAAGGCCTCCCCAGCCAGCCATTTTGCTTTTTTACTTTTATTACTTTCACTATTTAATTTTTTAAATGGCTGAATAATATAACCTTGTATGGATACACATTTTACTTATCTATTCATCAGCTGATGGATGTCTGGATTGTTTCCACATTTTGCCAACCATAAATAATGCTGCTACGAAATCATGTACATGCTTTTGTGTGGACCGATGTTTGCATTTCTTTTGGAAATACATCTAGCAGTGGGATTGCTGAGTGTGACTGTTTTATTTTTCTTTTGTAGTAAAAAATGTATTGGTACATATTTCTTTTCTTTTTTAAAAAAAAATTATTTACTTACTTATTTTGGCTATGCCAGATCTTAACTGTGGCGTGTGGGATCTAGTTCCCTGACCAGGGATTGAACCTGAGCCTTATGCACTGGGAGCACAGAATCTTAGCCACTGGACCACCAGGGAAACCCCAGTTGATATTTCTTTATATTTGTCTTCATTCAGTCCCATTTCCAATTCTAGCTCCAGTCTGAGGCTCTCTAGGACCTGTTATTTGTGCTGGAGACTGCATGTCATTTTAAGCTCACTCTCCAGGCAAAACCTGCTGGTTCAGCCTTATCTGTTAGCTTTCAACAGCGCTCCAAATGGCGGCTGTTCTTACTGATATTTCTGTCCACCCAACTCATTTTATCTGAATGCAAGCTCTGGTCTCCCTCTCACTGACCTAGTTTATTGTCTCATCTCATTTCTGTTCCTCACTTCTAGTTCCTTTCCCGAAACCCCCTGTCTTCTCTCTGCTCATTCACCAACTCTATTTTGATCAATGGGCTTCCCTGGTGGCTCAGACGGTAAAAGAATCCACCTGCAATGCAGGAGACCAGGGTTCGATACGTTGGTTGGGAAGATCCTCTGGAGGAGGAAATGGCAACCCATTCCAGTATTCTTGCTTCGAGAATCTCATGGACAGAGGAGCCTGGCGGGATACAGTTCATGAGGTTGCAGAGTCAGACACTACTGAGTGCTAACACTCACTCAAGTTTTGTCCATTTAGGGCTGGTCCGTCACAAATCATCACAGACCTCTCCTTATTGTGGTGATAGGTAACACAGTGACATGCATTCCTGTTGGGAGAGTTTATTCATTACCAGAGAATTGAGGCAAGACTTTCTAAAACACACATATTATCTGGATCATTGGTTTCACTTTCTACTTTGCTTTACCTACACAGATGGGATTTTTCCTTAATGTTTATAGTCAATTAGCCTTTGAAAGGAATCAGTAATGAACTGTATGAAGTCTGGGGACAAATGTTTAACAAACAAGCAATTGAAGATTTGGTCAGTAAAAGAAGGTACGTACCTGTGTTTGTAGTCCTTTAAGACCCTGTTAGTGTAAAAGGTGGCCGCGTCGTTCATCTCCTTGACATAAGGGCCAGGTTTGGGGGACTGAGAGAAGAGGCCATCACCCAAGCATAGAAAGAAAAAAAATACAGGATAAGAAAGAAAATGCCTTAAAGAGGAGGAGAAGTAATGGAGATGTCAACTGGAAAACTGGAGGCAAATTTTGTTCTGTAAGGATTGTGAAATGCTTCCTGCCTCTCAGAACACAAAGCCCTGAACTTCAAGTAGGGGTAAGAAAGAGCTGCTGTGTTCAGCCTGAAAGGAACCTTCCTTTCCTGAAGTATGAAGGAGACTGGAGGTGGCCACGAGTTCCCCCAAACCCTCCAAAAATGCGACGAGGCGCAGGGGCGACGTTCCAGCCGGACTCACCACGGCTATCCACCCAAGGGCGGGAATGCTTTCGCTGACGGCTGAGAGATGATTAAACATCGTACTCCCCCGGTTCCTCTCTCTGAAAGTCTGGATCTCCTGAATCTTTTCTGATATCGGTTTCAGAAGTGCAGCCACGTCGTTCTGGAAGCAAACATGGAGCACTGTTACTGAGGCCAGACAGACGCGCAGTGCCTCCATTCACACTGACCTAAGCACAAGGACTCAGCACTTGTCAGGGGCTTTCAGAACAGAGCGGGTTTTTTTTTTTTTTCCTTTATGGTCATACTGTATTTTCACTCTCTGAAGTATGAAAATTGCATGGATTTCTTACATTATTAATGCTGCTTCCATAGGCACTGAAAAAAATCCAGCAGTACAGTATGGCCCCTGTTTTGAAGACTTCTGAATGCAACGCAATGAAACTGAATGCAGATCAAGTTATATTTTCTAATGGAACACATAGATATATCATCTAATAGAACGATCAGAATAACACACACCTAAAATCGGCATAGGTAGAGGTTAGTAAACGGATATCTTCCTAGTCCTGTGACATGAGGGAGGGAGAGTCCTTGAAACGAAATGACATGAGGGACAGTCCTTGGTTTTTACCATAATTATGATAACCCATGCAAAAAAGTGGAACTCTTTCACTGAGGTTCTTTGTAAGAAGGTATTTACGTTGGGTTGGTCCAAAAGCCTGTAAGATGTTATGGGAAAAACCCAAAGGAACTTTTTGGCCAACCCAGTAAGTGATCTCCAAGGTTTCTGCCAGTTTAAAAGTCTATGATTGACAAGATTCATTAGACCAGGTCTTTCCTATCACTGAATACAAACGCAAGCAAAACCCTTTCTAATTGAGATCTGCAGGTGAACAGAAGAATGTTTTCCTTTGGGAGAAACAGAAATACAGGGAAAGAAAGCAAAGTGTTCTTAGAGTTCTCAGTGGGCTTTTATGCTTTCTGTTTTATTGAGAAATAACTGACCTACATCACTGTGCATGCAAATCAAACCAGTGTGGTGGTTTGATTTACATGTACTGGGAAGTTATTACCACAATAGGTTTAGTTAATCAATATCCACCATCTGATATAGATACAACGAAAAGAAAAGGAAAAAAAAAACAAACGTTTATTCCTGTGATGAGAACTCCGAGGATCCGTTCTCTTAACAACTTTCCTACAGATCACACAGCAGTGTCAGCTACAGTCATCATGCTATAATTCATCCTAGTATTTATTCGTAACTGGAGGTTTATACCTTATGACTCTCTTCCTCGGAACCCCGATCCTCATAGCCCCGACTTCTGGTAACCACAAATCTACTTTTTTTTTTCCTGTGAGTCTGGTGGGTTTTTGTTTGTTTGTTTAGATCCCACATGTAAGTGAGATCACACAGGATTTCTTTCTCAGACTTATTTCACTTAACATGATGTCTTCACTTAACATGATGCCTTCAAAGTCAGTAGCCTTTTAAAACTCTTCCATATTGAAGAAGGTGAAAAAAAAAAGGTTGCTTCAAAAGCCAGCCAGGTCTTGTGGAAAATTCATGAATACCTTCCTACCTTCTTACTTTCCCTTCCTGGCCATTATGAAGAAAAGGTCTCAGAGATTTGAGGAAGACTCCGAACCAGGGTTGTTATGAGCTGTATTGTGTCCTTCCCAAACTCAAATGTTGAAGTCCTACCCCTGGAATCTCAGAATGTGACTGTATTAGGAGGCAAGATCTTTAAAGAGGTACTTAAGTTAAAACTGAGGTCATTAGTGTGGACCCTAAACCAATCTGACAGGTGTCCTTCTAAGAAGAGATGAGGATGCAGAGACTCACAGGGGAAGATCATGTGATGACACAAGAGAAGACGGCCATTCACAAGTCAAGGAGAGAGGTTTCAGAAGCAGCCAACCCTGCCGACACCTTAATCTTGGACTACGAATCTCCAGAATTTTGACAACACCCTTTTATTTGTTTAAGCCATCAGTCTGTGGTACTTTGTTCTGGCAACGCTGGCAAACTAAGGTAAGGATGCAATGACAGTATAGGTTTCCCAGGTGGCTCAGTTGTAAAGAATCCCCTTGCCAAGGCAGGAGACTCGGGTTCAATCCCTGGGCCAGGAAGATCTCCGGGAGGAGGAAACTGCAACCCACTCTAGTATTTCTGCTTGGAGAATCCTATGAACAGAGGAATCTGAAGGTCTGCAGTTCACGGGGTACAACTGAGCGACTGAGCACACACACAGTGACAGTGCCGGAAAAGCAAACACCCCTAAACCCTCAATAAACAGACAAATAAAACGCCTCTAAACAGTCCCTGCCCCAAACACAGCTCTTCCATGTTTCTTGGCTAATGACGGCCAAAGTCGGGTTGAAGTGCCCTTCCTGGAATTTCACTCTTTAGAAGGCAAACATTTCCCTCTTTGAGAGACTTTTTTTCTTTTCCTTAGTCCAAATTCAACACCCAATCAAAGGTGTGTTATACAGGTTTCCCCAGAAGGCAGTTGATTTTTAATTATGGGAACACCAGTAGAAAGCATCCTAATTTTCTCCCATGATTTGCTCAGCCATGATGCTCTTGATGGAATGACATTTTTGAGAAAGGCCAGAATATTTGAATTGTTAGTGATATCTGGCCTATTGCCCCAAAAGGAAAAAGAACCAGAAACTCTGTATTTACAATGTTCGCTAGATTTATTAAGGCCATCCTTGTTTATCTCTAACTTCCCAAGAACAAACTCTAAAGTCTGAGGAGACAGAGTATTCTGGAAGATATTTTATATTGGTTATCTGATGAAAGCACCATAAAGATTGAGAAAGTTTTCTTTTGCCTTAGTTTGGCAATTGCGTGAAGAATTGTCCTCATTAAAAAAAAAAAAAAAAGGAAAGAAAGCAATGCTGAGAGAACTAAGTACAACGGCTACCTGCAAAAACCTAATAAACAGCACAGCTTTTATTCTGTGCCAATAGATTTCTCATGCGCTTTAAAGGAGGCTTACATTTTCCAGTTCATCCTGAACTTTCACAGCTGGAATCGAAAACACAGACAGACATTCGAGTTATGGTGTGATTTCCATCAAGGCTGATCCTGTGGGATATCAGGGGGAAAGCGAATGGTGGGAGAGGGGAGGGGAGCTGTTAGAGGAACTCCCACCTGCTTATGCATCAAGCACATGAGCTTCCCAGGTGGTGCAGTGGTTAAGAATCCACCTGCCAATGCAGGAGACTCAAGAGATGTGGGTTCAAGCCCTGGGTTGGAAGGATCCCCTGGAGTAAGAAATGGCAACCCACTCTGGCATTCTTGCCTGGAAAATTTCATGGACAGTAGTTGGGCTACAGTCCATAGGGTCACACAGAGTTGGACATGACTGAGCACACACACAAGCATACTCAGTACTTAGAGTCTGAACTGCACTGAGGTCAATTACCTCTACATCAAGGCTTTCCACTGATAGATTATTTTAGAGGCATCTGGTTTTTTTTTTTTTTTCCCAATGGAATGCACTGGTGCTGGCTTTTCAGACAGAGCTAGAAGCTAGTGTGCTTTGGAATGACTTTATTTTCATCTACTTATTTAGACAAGTAGCCACGGGTCTTACCTGGGATCTTTGTCACATCACCCAGGATCCTTCACAGTGGGGCACGGATTCTCTAGTTGGTGGCATGCAGGCTCAGTTGCTCTGTGGAATGTGGGATCTTGGTTCCCACACCAAGAACTGAACCTTTGGACCACCAGAGAAGTGCCTGGAATGACTTTAAATTGGCCAGTTTTACATGTCTCACCCAGATTACTTTCTAAAAAACTTATCACTCAAGTTTTATTTTTTTTAATTCCAAGAGACACTTTCCTGAAAGAAAATTATTTTTCAAGACTTATGTGAACATTAGCCAAAAACTCTCCCTTTCCCTTCTCCAGGTTTCTGTGGCTTGAACAGAAGGTCAAAATGGCCAAACTGGAGAAGATGCACGTGCAAACTGCAAGTTCCAGCGAGTGTTTTTCCAAGGGCTGTCTCAGCTTGATGGGACTGGACTTGGGAGAGTATTTCAGGACTCCATATCTTTATGACCCTAGTTTCTAAATGCTTTAAAGTTGAAGAATTGAGACCCATTATCAGATTCATCTCAGTTTAGCTCCAGAAATAATTGGTTTGCAGAAAGTAAAACTAAAGAGCTTTATCAGCGAGCTTTGTAGAAACTTTACCCAAAAAGGAAAACCAAATTCCCACTCATGCTGTTTTGTAAGGGAGGGAACAAACTCTGGGAGTTTGACCTTAAAGATGTGCCATTGAGTAAAACAAAATAAGCTTGTTATTTCTGGAATCCATGGTTCTTGTGTAGTTCTATGTCAGGTAGAAAATGGATCAATCTGCTGTTATTTCTTTTAAAATAATTTCTTTTCTTGATTATCCTCTTTATGTGAAAACTGGAGAATAAAGATAGATAAACATAAGTAAACGATGTTCTTGTTGTTCAGCTACCCAGTCATGTCCGACTCTGAACCCCATGAACTGCAGCATACCAGGCCTCCCTATCCCTCACGATCTTCCAAAGTTTGCCCAAGTTCATATCCATTGGATTCCTGACGCCCTCTTCTCCTTCCACCCTAAGTAAACAATAAACATCCCTAAATCCACCACAAGGAGAAAAACACTGCTACATGTTTATTTCTTTTCTTGTATATGTAATTACTAGAGGTATCTTTGTAAATAATGGCTATTAAGACCATAAGGAGTAGTCTTGAGTTGAATTTAAGAGGTTTAATTAAAACAAGCAGGCACAAAAAAACAGATAAAAATCCACCCATATATTGGCAAGTTCTGTGAAACTATCATTTTTAGAAGGGATATTTTAAATATAAATGCTACAAAGACATTACTGTTACAACTCAGGCAAATTTAACAGCATTAAAGTAACAATTGGACTTTTTAAATATTTGAATCCTACCAATGTTAAAAAATCCTAAGAAAGCTCATATCAAGCAGTACCTCTTACTACCAAATATGAATCATGATTACTTTGACTTAGGTGTTTTTTTGTATCAACAAATTTTACCAGTTGATTCCACTTGAGTACACATGAGTATATTGCACAGAAAACACAGAAAGATACTCATCAAAGTGTTAACACAGGATTTTCATTCAATTTTATTGCCTAATCCATACATACTAAATTTCCTAATTAAGTACGTGCATTTCTTTTGTAATGAATGGAAAAGTTTTAAAACATATTAACCAGTTTTGTACCTTTAATGGTAGAAAAAAATTTATATAGGTGCTATTAAATTTATAGATATAAAAATATGAAGACTCTCACCATTAGGGAAGTAGCTTCAGGAAAATATGTTCAGAAATTATTAGAATAAATTATTTAGATGAAGAAGAACCGTTAACATTTTCGCAGGCAAAGGTTATCCAAATCAGCAACAGTGTTTGCATCTAAAATATATCATTTGGGCACATCCTAATAAATGGAGCAATTGTTTTTACCATTTTAAGTCAAAAGCAATTTTTAAACAAATCAGAAGTGTTACTTTGCATTAACTTGCTTTGTAGATATTTCTCTAGACTAATTTCCCTTCATTGTTCCTCTAATGTAGAAATTTCCACTGTCCAGGAATATTCTGGTGGTTTCAGAATATCCTCCTGATCATACTTTCAGAAACATCTGCACATTTAAGACAACTTGAAAATTAAAGACATCTGCAAAACTGTCACAGAAGTCAATCTAAATAAATTAAACCAACTGAGCTCCATGGATGTACATGATACTATGGTACCTGCCGTTATATTGTATTATGACAAATTCCTTGGAAAATATTTTTATATGTCCTTAAGACTTTATATTCCATATGTGTCTGTTAAATGCTTAAACTGACTGGTTCAAAGTTGGGAAAGGAGTACGACAAGCTTGTATATTGTCACTCTGTTATTTAACTTATATGAAGAGTATATCATGTGAAATGCCAGACTGGATCAATCACACACTGGAATCAAAATTGCCAGCAGATATATCAACAACTTCAGATATGCAGATGATACCATAGAAAGTGAAGAGGAACTAAAGATCCTCCAGGTGAGGGTGAAAGAGGAAAAGCAAAAATGCTGGCTTAAAATTAAACATTAAAAAAATTAAGATCATGGCATCCGGTCCCATCACTTCATGGCAACTAGAAAGGGAAAAAGTGGAAGCAATGAGGGATTTTATTTTCTTGGGCTCCAAAATCACTGCAGATGGTGATTACAGCCATGAAATTAAAAGATGCTTATTCCTTGGGAGGAAAGCTAAGACAAACCTACACAGTGTATTAAAAAGTAGAGATATCACTTTGCTAACAAAGGTGAGTATAGTCAAAGCTATGGTTTTTCCAGTAGTCATGTACTGATGTGAGAGTTGGACCAAAAAGGAGGCTGAGCACTGAAGAACTGATGCTTTCAAATTGTGGAGCTGGAAAAGACTCTTCAGAGTCCCTTGGACTGCAAGGAGATCAAACCAGTCAATCCTAAAGGAAATCAACCCTGAATATTCACTGGAAGGACTAATGCTGAAGCTGAAGCTCCAATACTTTGGCCACCCGATGGGAAGAGCCAACTCACTGGAAAAGACCCTGATGCTGGGAAAGAGTGAGGGCAAAAGGAGAAGGGAGCGGCAGAGGATGAAGTGGTTATATAACAACACTGACACGATGGACATGAACTTGAGCAAACTTCAGGAGATAGTGAAGGACAGGAGAGCCTGGCATGCTGCAGTCCATGGGGTTGCAGAGTCGGACACAACTTAGCAACTGAACAACCACAACAGCAAAACACTTAAGAATATGCTCAAGAATTCCAAAGGCTTTTTTTTGCTTTTATTCCTTAAAAATCCTTCTTAAAGAATCAAATTCTGCCATTTGCAACAGTGAATGAACCTGGAGGGTATTATGCTTAGAGAAATAATTCAGACAGAGAAAGACAAATACTATACGTTTTCACATACATATGGAATCTAAAAAATCTTAAAATAAATTAATATAACAAAACAAAAACTGACTCATAGACACAGAGAACAAACTGGTTACTGGGGGAAGAGAGGTGAGAGAAAGAGCAAAATGGGGAAGGGAATTAAGAAGTATAAACTATTAGGTTTAAAATAAACAGGATACACACATGTAATATATAGCACTGGGAATATAGCTAGTATTTTATAATAACTTTAAATGGATTTTAATCTATAAAAATATTGAATCACTATATCGAATACTGAATATAACATTGTAAATCAATTATAATTCAAATAAAAAAAATTTTTGGCTGCACTCTGTGGCATATGGGATCTTAGTTCCCTGACCAGGGACTGAACCCACATCCCCTGCATTGGAAGGGGGAGTCTTAGCCCCTGGATGCTAGAGAAGTCCCTAACTATACTTCAATTAAAAACAAGTCTTCTTAAAGAGTAAAATGAATGAACTATGTTTGAGAATGAATTGCATTGCCCTGATACCTATGAGAGAAGCTTCCAATATGCATAAACTCCTACTTAAATTTTTAATACAAATCTATCAACAACCCATTATACTCATCAGCACATCCTCCCCCAGTAATAATATCTGAAAAATAAACTATTTCAGACATACAGGAAAACATAGAAAATAATGACAGGCACCTCTGTATATGAAACATAATTTAATATTTCACTGGGGCCAAGGATCATCTCTGATATCCTTGACTGACATTTCCAAAAAAACGCTGGAAATGCAGAGGTCTGGAGCCCAGGACAGATAACTCTTCAGAAAGAATCTCAGGGGAAGCACTGAAGCTTGATGCCAAATTGTTGTATTTTTCTTATAAAGGAGAAGAGTTGCAAATCAGGCATTTTTAGTGTAATTTTTTTCTGCCAAAGCATTTAGCAAACCAGAGGCTAAAGAGCCTTTTCTAAAGTAATTTTTTTTACTTTTCAGATAACAACTTACACTGTTGCTTATCAATATGCTTTAACTTCTCAGAATCATTCAAAGCCTTTTATAGGGTTTTGGAGCCACTAATCCAATGAACAATGTATGTTTGTCTGTTCGAACTTCCTGTTTTTCTTTTTCTTTGCCACTGTTCACAAGTGTGAACCCGATTTCTCATCATTTTTAGTTTTTGTCCTACACTATCGTGGGAAGCCCTCACTAAAAACTTAAACATTTTATTATCAGAACAAGAACACAGTTTTGCTGACATGATACATAGGCCGCTATTTTCTCCAATCTCTCAATGTGTCACCTGTCTCAGAAGGGTAGGTATGTGATACAAAAAGTCAAGTTCGATGGAAATCTAAAAGTTTATTCAGTGATTCACAATAATTTGTGTCCTTATCATATCTCATCAATTCTTCTGCACTCAGCCTTCTTCACAGTCCAACTCTCACATCCATACATGACTACTGGAAAAACCATAGCCTTGACTAGATGGACCTTTGCTGGCAAAGTAATGTCTCTGCTTTCGAATATACTATCTAGGTTGCTCATAACTTTTCTTCCAAAGAATAAACATCTTTTAATTTCATGGCTGCAATCACCATCTGCAGTGATTTTGGAGCCCAGAAAAATAAAGACAGCCACTGTTTCCCCATCTATTTCCCATGAAGTGATGGGACCAGATGCCCTGATCTTAGTTTTCTGAATGTTGAACTTTAAGCCAAGTTTTTCACTCTCCTCTTTCACTTTCATCAACAGGCTCTTTAGTTCCTCTTCACTTTCTGCCATAAGGGTGGTGTCATCTGCTTATCTGAAAGTGAAGTCACTCGGTCGTGTCCGACTCTTTGCGACCCCATGGACTGTAGCCTACTAGGCTCCTCTGTCCGTGGGATTTTCCAGGCAATAGTACTCGAGTGGATTGCCATTTCCTTCTCCAGGGGATCTTCCCTATGACCACGGGAACAACCATAGCCTTGACTAGACGAACCTTAGTCGGCAAAGTAATGTCTCTGCTTTTGAATATGCTGCCTAGGTTGGTCATAACTTTTCTTCCAAGGAGTAAGCGTCTTTTAATTTCATGGCTGCAATCACCATCTGCAGTGATTTTGGAGTCCAAAAAATAAAGTCTGACACTGTTTCCACTGTTTCCCCATCTATTTCCCATGAAGTGATGGGACCGGATGCCATGATCTTCATTTTCTGAATGTTGAGCTTTAAGCCAACTTTTTCACTCTCCTCTTTCACCTTCATTAAGAGGCCCTTTAGCTCCTCTTCACTTTCTGCCATAAGGGTGGTGTCATCTGCATATCTCGGCAATCTTGATTTCAGCTTGTGTTTCTTCCAGCGCAGGGTTTCTCATGATGTACTCTGCATATAAGTTAAATAAGCAGGGTGACAATATACAGCCTTGATGTATTCCTTTTCCTATTTGGAACCAGTCTGTTGTTCCATGTCCAGTTCTAACTGTTGCTTCCTGACCTGCATACAGATTTCTCAAGAGGCAGGTCAGGTGGTCTGGTATTCTCATCTCTTAAAGAATTTTCCACAGTTTATTGTGATCCACACAGTCAAAGGCTTTGGCATAGTCAATAAAGCAGAAATAGGTGTTTTTCTGGAACTCTCTTGCTTTTTCCATGATCCAGCAGATGGCAATTTGATCTTTGGTTCCTCTGCCTTTTCTAAAACCAGCTTGAACATCAGGAAGTTCACGGTTCACGTATTGCTGAAGCCTGGCTTGGAGAATTTTGAGCATTACTTTACTAGCATGTGAGATGACTGCAATTGTGTGGTAGTTTGAGCATTCTTTGGCATTGCCTTTCTTTGGAATTGGAATAAAAACGGACATTTTCTAGTCCTGTGGCCACTACTGAGTTTTCCAAAGTTGCTGGCATATTGAGTGCAGCACCTTCACAGCATCATCTTTCAGGATTTGAAACAGTTCAACTGGAATTCCGTCACCTCCACTAGCTTTGTTCATAGTGATGCTTTCTAAGGCCCACTTGACTTCACATTCCAAGATGTCTGGCTCTAGATGACTAATACATCATTATGATTATCTGGGTCTAGAACCCATCACTTTTGGTTTATTTCTTCTTTAAAAAAAAAAATTTACACTCAGCATAACATAAACGTTTCCCCATGCTATCAAAAAAGGTCTGCATAGACATAATATGTGATGACAATGGACATTTTTGAGCATAAAGCTTTTTTTTATATACTTTCAGTTGCTTTTACAGGTTAAGTGCCTAGAATCAGATCACTGGGTTAAAGGGTATAAATATTTTAAGACTCTTGATGCAAATATTATAGCTATTGTTATCCCTTTTTCCTGGAGTTAGAAACTGAAGCTCAAAAACTGAAATCACGTGTCCTAATTCATACAGCTCATCTCAGTCAAGGCCAGGACAAAAGCACAGGGCAGGATGGTTCATGCTCTATGACCTGTGCTCAACTGGTCGGCACAGGAGAGAAGCCTGCGGCTGTTCTGCAAAGCATCCTTTCATCACACTGATGAGGACGCACACCCTGGGAGTGATCAAATACAGAGCAGAGGCCAGGGAATGGAAAAAAATCAGTCTGGGGTTGAGACACCTGGGGGCTCTTGTCCTAATTCTATCACCCTGAGCAAGTCTCTGTGGCCTCAGCTTCCACCCTGCAAGAGGAAAAGGAGCTTGGGTGGCATCTGTCACACTGCCCTTCTGCCCAAATGTATTGCTCCAAACACAAACTCAGAAACATTGTGGTTTTGTTTTTGCATAAAAAGACCAAGGATAATCCATTTGCTCCAGCTCAGTGTGACTGTTTGCTCTGTTGATCATAAAACCTATCCAGCTGGATGCCAAAGCTAGCAGTTTGGGGTTAATAAGACAGCCAGATCCAGGAAACACACCCCAAGCCGGAATCTACCAGCAAGTGGCTGGAAAGTGCAGTCCTTTCAAAACCAAGTCAGATGGTTGGAAACACAGCTCACCATCAGGTCTCAGCACCAGGCTCTGCTGTGAGAGATCCCATCAGCTCCAACCCTTAGGGCGGAGGACATCAGCACCTGCAGTCCAGGGCTCCAGGCTACTGCCTGTCCCTGTGTGTGCACAAGTGAGCTGATCAGCAGCCCCCTAGGGTGCTCAGGGCATGCAGAATGGTGCTCTGGGGCTGTTGTGAGATCTGATAATAGATGTAGTGACTAGGAACTTGGGACATCATATCAGCAATTGTGAAACCAGGGCCAACGGGACAAGGTGGGCAGGGCAGCAGTTCATCAGATGCTAACGCACAGACCGCAGCCTCCCAGGACTCTGAATCCAGTGCCTCTGTCCTGGGTGGAGGTCGAGTCCAGCGATACGTGGCAAACAGGGCAGTCCTCAACCCGTCTCTCTGTTGGACTCCCAGTACAGGGCTAATGGATGGGAGGACAGGTACATACCCCACAACGTTTCTGGGCCTGGAGGCTGACCTGTCTCACCTCTCTCAGAAAGGGGAATGGTGAGTTCAGGAAAGAAACCCGTGACAGGCTGGTTGGCCTGTGTGAAAATGCAAGTGTGGAGTGTCAGGAAGACAAGTTGCCTATACAGAACAAGCCATGTTAACATGTGGCTTACACAAGTGAAAGCACATCTTTGCAAAAGAATACAACTTTTGCCAGAACATATTCGAGTAGAAAGATAGACATACGCGCGTTAAAATGGTGGTCTCAAAATACACCAAAAATTTTTTAAAGAAAACAAAACAAACAATAAATAAAATAAAGCAAAAACGGTGCTCTCTATAGAAAGAAAGGGAATGGAGAGGACCCCAAAGATAATTTCCTTTCTTCCAAATACGAACACACCAAGAACTGAGAAATAGCATTAACTCAGCCCTCTGGACTTCAGGTGCAAAACTTTTTTAAAAAAGTAAAGGAATAAAAAGAGACCTAAGTAAGCCAAATCCAGGAGATGCCAGGAAGAGTGGTTTCGGAAGGGCCACGAGCTTGTTTCTAGGAAAGCAGGAGGTCATTGGAATCCACATGGGACTGAGTTCCGGCCACTTTAGTTCTTAGCCCTGGGTGCATCTTTGAGCCACCAAGGGAGCTTTTAGAAGACACTAGACATCTGCCTTGGTTGGCTCAAGGTGAGCCCAAGCTTAATATGGAAAAAGATCCAGATGGAGCAGCCAGTGAGGATGGCACTAAAGTACCCTACCCCTAAAGTGCCTTTGGGCTCTGGCATTCAGGATGCACAGGAAGGAAAGATTTGCCAAGAGTCAGAGGAAGAAGCATTTGGGGAGGGGAAGGGTCAGCTGTGGCCTGAGAAGAGGGGTGACTCACAGTGAAGCTCTACTTTGGAAGAGGAGTAGAGGAGACAGCAGAGTGGGGAGGGGTGTCCATGGAGCCTGGGGGCTGGGGAGGGAAGGTGGCACGCTCAGAGGCAGGAGGAGGGAGCAGGGCCAGGCTGACCCCTGTGGCTGGCCCCCT
The DNA here is from genome assembly GCA_006408675.1 of Madoqua kirkii. NCBI lineage: Eukaryota > Metazoa > Chordata > Mammalia > Artiodactyla > Bovidae > Madoqua > Madoqua kirkii. The sequence goes on from SJYC01131778.1 coordinate 14,569, forward strand.
CATACTACGGAGAGCAAAGACTGTGACAAGAAAGCGAATTATCCTAAGATGGGGCCCCCACACAGGTTCCCCCTTCTCTGCTCTTCCCAGAGTTCTTTCCACTGTCCCTGAAGCCACTGGCTGCTGTGGTCTAGTCCCATGCCCCCGTCCCCTGGGCTGACCATTGACCATCACAGAAGCTGGGAAGAAGCGCCATGCCCTAGAGTGAGCTGGCAAGTGATCTGAGCTTCTTGAGAAAAAAAAAAAAAGAGTTCAGTAAGGAATCTGACTAGTTGTTACAGTTTTCCTTCATCACACTCTGAATTCAGGCCCTTTCTTCTGAATTCAGACCCTTTCTTCTTAATTCCTTCATTCTGGAAGCTCACTTGTTTTTAGTGCTTTTAATGTTGCCAGCCAGGCTTGGCGACTGTCCTAACAATTCTTGATTTCCCAAAGATCTGCTGTTTGGCCGCCCTCCTGAGAAAGGGAAATATGTGGAATGAGGATCTAAGGGGGAGGGGTGAGAACATTTGGTTTCAACCAGAATACATCGCATGCCACATGCCCACCAGCCAAAATGTTTTCACATTTGCTCAGTGTTTACAGATAAAAAAAATAAGCCAAAGAGAAGTTACAAAAATTTCCAAGTTACTGAGACTTCTATAGCAGTCCAGTGGTAACATTCTGCCTGCCAATGCAGGGGGCGTGGGTTTGATCCCTGGTCAGGGAAGATTCCACATGCCACAGGGTGACTAAGCCCGTGTGCCAAATTGCTGACGCCCTCGCACCTAGAGCCCATGCTTGGCAAGAAGAGAAGCCACAGCAAAAAGCGATCCCCGGTCTCTGCAGCTAGAGGAAGCTTGCACACAGCAACAAAGACCCAGCACAGCCAAAAGCCAATTTTAAAAACTTTCCAAGTTATGTGTAAGCTCCTGTAGGGAGACTGGTTCTTACTCCTTTGTGCCCTGCTGCTACCCGGCAGCAAACGGTAGTAGGTAGATGCTCGTGAAATGGTCACTGAAGCGAGTGGTCTGGCTGAGATTTGCCGTAGGCCTTCTGGCTTGTATGCAGATCAGCATTGGAACCACAAGCAGAGACCCACCCGGCCTCTGCTTGGCCCTGGCCAGGTCTGCTGAGTATAGCCCTGACTTAGCCCTGTGCTGGGCACACAACTTTCTGTCAGGATGCATTGACAGAGAGCCTGCTATAGGGTAGATCATGTGAAACATTCCAGAAGAATTCGGGACTAAGAAGTCATCCAGTTTGAACACCCACTTCCCTCCCTCTCTCTTCACCTCCAAACCTACTCACCTGCCCTGCTCCTCTCCCCTCAGACATACTTACATTCTCCCACTGGTTAGTTGAAATTGCAGATGTGTTTCTTGTTCATAAATATTTACTTGTTATTGCTAATGAGGAGATGAAATGTAAAGACCATGTGTAAGTGTTCTAGCAAGAGGCCAACTAAATACCCGGTTGACAGCACTAATCTCTCGACAAGTAAGCAAAGATACTGCCATGTAATATATAGTAGGTCCCCTAGAAACAAACTTTCAAGCTGTGAACTTTCAAAGATGCAAGCGAGCATTCTATCAACATCAGGCATCAGTGAAATTGCAGCTTGCCCTCTGTCTTCTCTTGCTGACAATCCTTCAGCTCAACCATCTCCCACTGACTCTCCTCCAGTCAGTAGCTCTTCTCGCCTGTTCACTCAGTGCCAGCTCCTGGATGCCAGCTGTTATACTATACTACTGTACTTTTCAAGGTACTGTACTGATGATTAAAAATGTTTATTTTTTGTGTTTATTATGTATTATTCGTTTGTGAAGTATTATAAACCTATTACAGTACAATACTATACACTGACCTTATTAGGCTAACTTGGTTGGACTTAGGAACAAATTGGACTTATGAACATGTTCTTGGAATGGAACTCATTCATATGTAGGAAATGTACTCCAATAGATATATGAACAAAGCGCTATTGGAGCTCAAGAAGAGGGTGATGAGCTACTCATGGTGGGGACGTCAGGGAAGGCTTTATTGAGGTGGTGGCACGTGGGATGGGCCTTCAAGAATGGATAGACTCTGGTCTTGCCCACAGGTATAATGAGGAGTTATTCTAGACAAACTATGACATGGTCACCATCACGGTGGACCTAAGACACCAGGCTAACTGTAGTCAACAGAGAAGTTCATGTCCCTGGAAGTCCTGGGTGCCCAGAAGGATGACTTCTGAATCACTGGGTATCGTTCTCGAGCTCCAGGGACTTTGAACAAGGCATCAGCACTCTGGCCAGCTTCCTCATCTACCGGGGAGGGCAGGAGACAGGGATACCTGCGTATCCTAAGGTGAATGCAGCAGGAGCGCTTAGATGCTGCTTTGCTGGGTACAGGGCCTACTGGCTTGATCTGCCACTTACTCATTGCAGAGCCTTGAGGTGGCGAGTCTCTGAGTCTCGATTTCCTTACGTGTAAAGAGAGATGGCAATCTCGGTAGCACCTGCCTGCGTTTATCCATGAAAACAGAGATGACCTCAGTGATGATTCCTGGGACTCCCTGCGCGTGTTTCTCTATTTCATTCTTTAATGGCTCCCCAGTGAAGTGTGGGTTTGTCCCAATGACTCTGCTGTACAATAAACTACCCCCTGAGACCATGTGGGGGATGGCATGAAATAACCACTGCATTACATAGAGTGAGAGTTAGGAATCTCAGGGCTTCCCTGGTGGCTCAGTGGTAAAGAATCCGCCTTCAGTGCAGGAGTTGCAGAAGATGCGGGTTCAGTCCCTGGGTTGGGCAGATCCCCTGGAGGAGGACACGGCTACCCACTCCAGTATTCTTGCCTGGAGAATCCCATGGACAGACAAGCCCAGCAGGCTGTAGTCCACAGGGTCACAAAGGGTTGGACACGAATGAAGCAACTTAGCACACCCACACTCATGTAGGAATTTCAACAAGGATTGGCCAGAGTAATTTATCTCTGCTCCAGAGTATCTGAGGCCTTGTCTGAGAAGACATGAAGATGGAGGTGGGAGGTGTTACTCAGCAGTTGGAAGTATCCAGAGTCACCTTCACTAGAATGGCTAGTGATGGATACTGGCCACCAGTGAGCCCTTCAGCTGGGTGGTTGCCAGAATACCAGTATGTGGCTTCTCTATGTGAGTTTGGGCCTCTGCAGAGCATAGTGATGGGGTTCTGAGAGAAAATGCCCCAAGAGAGAAAACTGGAGGTGCTTGGAATTTTTGTGACATAGCCTTGGCATTCACATGACATCCCTTCTGCCACACTTTTGGGATTAAGGCAAGCTTTTCCAGGCTCAAGAGGAGAGGGTCCATGGGGTCAAGGTCCCATTTTCTGATGAGGTGCAGGCTGGACAAGTGGCAGCAATCTTTGAAAAATACAATGTACCACAACATTCCTCGAGTTGGCACTCACTGCTTCTGCCATATCCTCCCAACAGTATCTCCTGTTTCCTCTCAGGAGGCCAACCTCCTTGCAGTACCCAGAAAATGCCATACTCATCTCAGCCTGTGAGGCTCGAGCCTGGCCTGCTCATACCTCACTCTCCTCCTTATGATTCTGCTGGTCCTGTCTCCCCAAGGATTCAGGATCCTAGTGTATTAAAACAACAGTTAAAATGAAGAAAGAAGACTCTTAGCAAACATAGTTCCTGGAGTCTTCTCTACTGCTCTAGAGTGAAGCTACTTCTTTCCTAGAATTAGTAAAAATTCTACCATTCTGAGAATGATTGATTTTGAAAAACACTCACCAAGTACAGGCATGGGTCCTCTTCAGCTGTGATCATGCGCACATACCTTCAAAATGCAGATTCTGTATCTCTCTCTCAGACAGAAATAATGACTCTAATAAAATCAGCTTGTTTTAAACCAACAAATGGTGTATATGACAACAGAAGAGTAAATATGGCTATTGTTAATGGATTTTATTCAGGCTTGTTCCATTTCAGCTCGTTGGACTTATGACTAATGGAGTTGGCCAGCACTGCTCACTGTCTCCAATTAAATCAGAGATCAGGCCCCACCTCCTGTGCAGACCCCAGTCACTGGGAGTTCTGGGCATCTTATGGTGCCCAGAAAACTCTCCCTGGCTGCCCAATATAAAAACAGAAACACGCAAGGCAGCCAAACCGTGCAGCTCCGCTACATGCCAGCTGGAGATGTGTGTCCCCACTGAGCACCTCTGCAACCTCTACCAGTGGGCGGGGCTTTACCCCAGTAGAAGCTCTGGCATCCTCCCCTCACAGTCTGGTGAGGCACACAGTAAGTGTACTGTCATCTCCAATTTTCTGATGAGGAAGCTACCACTCACAGAGGTGAAGGGGCTTTTGCAGAATCAATGGCTCCGGTGAAAAGGGCAAGGATTTCCCGCTAAGTGTTTCCTTTCCCTGGTCCTGACTCTTTTCCACTGCACTGCCTCCCGTTCAGCTGGCTTATTCATTCATTCACATCCATTCATTGACTGATTTGTCAAATGCTTATCTAGCTAGCCCATACTGTACATGAAGCGTGGCATCAGCCCTGGGGAAACAGTGGCAGGCCAGGTAACATCCCTGCTTTCACCGAATGTGTGGTCCAGAGGGAGAGGTAGCAATAAGTGCTAAGAATGATTATATAAATAAGAGAATTTGACAGAATGGCAAGTGCTATCAAGAAAACACAACAGAGTAAGAGAATAGAGAATGGCCAGGTCAGGGAGGTAAAGAGTGGGCCCTTTAGCTGGGATTGTCAGGGAAGGCTTCCCTGAAAAGCTGATGCTAGAGCTGGGACCATAATGATGACAAGGAGCCAGTCATTTAGAGATCTGAGGGGTAAAGAGTCCCAGGAAGCAATTACAGCAGGTGCCAAGGTCCTGAGTCAGGACTGCAACAGTCTGGTTACATCAGAGCTCCAGAAATGCCAGCTGAGCTGGAGCATCTTGAGCACTGAGAAAAATGCAATTACCCAAACGTGCAGGGCCTTACGGGCCACAATAAGGTCTGTGCCAGGCACTACACTAGATGTTGTGGTGCAGTGGTGAAAAAACGGGAATAACCCTTCTAAGAACAGCAAGCCCAAGGCTCCACGAATCTCTAATGCTTGATATCAATATGCCTCTGCCCTCTGCATCAGAACAACTGTGGAACCACTCTAATCCTTTCACTGACAGAGCTGTCTGAGCAATGTGTCTTGCGTGGAAAGAATTAGTCAATCAAGGTAAATTGGGGATTCCAAGGAATTCTGATGTGTTCAATCTAGCCTTTACTCTTAGATCCTAGAACTGGAGGAGGAAATGCCTGGAATCCCATGACTGCTCCCCATGGTCCCCTCACCTTCTCTTACCACATCTAGCCTGTAGGCAGGGTCACCCCGGCCAGCCTGAAAGAAGGATTTGAGAAGCAAAACAGGACCTCAGGTTGCCCAAGTCCCTGTGCAGCATCAGAAGAACAGACATACTGATGCAGCATAAATAAATTCTCTGGATTGTACATGAATGTAGTTATTTCCCCAAATCAAAACCAAATTCTCCTGAAATACAGGAAGCACAGACAGGAGCCAACCCTGTTAAAGTAATAACAACAGCTTACTCTGCAAGCTCTTCCATTAGAAGAGCTTTACTCGGAAACCAGCAGTCTCTAAGTCATGTGAGGATGGCTAGGTAAGAGGGAAGGAAGATAGTCTTCCCTAACCATGCCCTTTCCCTCTTCCACCCTCCTCTCTGGCCCAGTTATCCTCTCTCTCTCACACACACACAGACATACTTTTCCAATTTCATACCCCTCCCCCAATCCTGTCCCCACCTCAAATCAAAGGCCGTGTTTACTCACAGGCGACTTTCAGGAAAACAGACATCCTGGATTTGCTTCCTAAACTTCCTCTTATGCATAAAGAACATTGTCTTTGCAAAGCCAGGAGAGACCTAATATTTGTCCCGTGTGTCGCCACATTACATGGTGACTGTGAACATGGATAGCCAGCAGCAGCCTGGCAGGTCCCTCAGGAACTGAAGTCACAGCCACTTCCGCTCTGGCTGGACACAGCCCACTGAGCTCACAGGTTTCTTGTTGACTGATGAGCTTGCGATAACCCTGTGAAGACACGAGCATGCCCAACAGCATCTCTCATCCACCCCTGGGGGACAGAGAAGCAGAATGTAGTTGGTGGGCTTCATGCAATGCTATGTCCAGGGGCACACGTGGAGGGATGGATGGATCTCAGAAGCAGAATGAGACAGGGAAAATCCAACTCATTTGCATAGGTTAGAACAATGGGTTTTTTACGCAACCCAACAACCAGGCACCTTATATAAGAACATGTACATGTAGAACAAAAGATATCAAGCATATTAGAGCAAATGGCTTATGGATGGGAAAATGGAACTAAATCACTGAAACAGAGAGGGAATTTGTCAGGACCAATGACGACCATGTGTCATGAACTAGAGAGCATGATTAACTCAATCTCTCCCCTCAACGTCAGAAAACATCGAAAGGAAGGACACAGAAATACCTGATGGCCCAGGCTGAGATTCCCAGCCGCAGCCGCCGCTTCCCACTCAAGTCCATGCGTAGCACTGCTGCCTCCTCGCCTTGATGACGCTGCCCTCCCCACGGCCAGCTCCACCCTACCCTTCCAGGTGCAGCCCCTGCCACCTCTTCTGGAGATTGCCACCTCTTCTGGAGATTCCCACCTCTGAGCAGCCTCGCCCTTCCTCTTCACCACACCGCAGCCGTGATCAGTGTGCCTGGGAGCTGGTCCTTATTAGTAGGCAGACGTGGTCCTAGTGGAGCCCCCAAGACTGCTCTTTTCAGGGGGGCACTGCAACAGTGGCATGCTGTGCCTTTGGCACTTGCACACCTGGATTGTAAAGCCATGCTCTCGAAGGACTTCCTGAGAAGAACTGACACAGGAGGAGCCTCTTCTCTCCACAGAGATGCAATACTTTCCTATGGAGTTCACCACAAAGAGGAGGCATGCTCATGTTTGGTGAATGGCTAAATGGCAAGATTGCTTCCACCAGCCCATTTACCTCTACAGCCTTAGGCCCTCTTCCCATGTCCAAAGGGCTCTCTGAGGTCTCCTTTCCTTCCTTGCGGTAAGCCCAAGGCTTGGCCAGCTTCCCCCTCCCCTTTGAAGCTACCTCCTTTCCTTTATCCTCTGGGCAACCTCTAACTTGAGCCTGGCTGGGGAAGCTGTTACCCTGTTAGTCTTGATGCTCTACTCCCACCCCAGATACCAGGCTCTTAAAACCAGAACCCACCAGGAGTCCTACAAACATAAAAATGCTGGAGTTGGAAATGTTAGGGAGGAGTGAAACCTCCTTCCTTGGGTTTGGCATGAAGGTAACAATAAATACTTTCAAGTACCTGTTATCTGCTCAGTACTGGTTTTAGCCCTGAGGATTGACAAAGATTGTCTCCTTAACTTCCTTGTTTGTCTCTACATTGTCTAATTTTAGCAAGAATCCTGCTAAGTCAGTTTAGCTAGAGTCCCTCATCCCTCATTGGTGCCTCAGACAGTAAAGGATCTGCCTGCAACTCAGAAGACCCAGGTTCAATCCCTGGGCTGGGAAGATCCCCAGGAGAAGGGAATGGCTACCCACACCAGTATTCTTGCCTGGAGAATTCCATGGACAGAGGAACCTGGAGGGCTACAGTCCATGTGGTCACAAAGAGTCAGACATGACTGAGTGACTAACATTTTCACTCATCCTTCATGTCTGATCATTCTAGATGTCTAATCAGATGTCTAATGTCTATCACTGTGATATTTTGACTTACAATTAGAAATATATATTTGGTCTTGCTCACCATTTCTGTCACAGAGCACATAAAACCCTTGGAATTTCCAAAATGATGAGATATAAGGGTATTATAACATTCATAACAAACCCTTTTCAACCATACCTCAGTTGATGTTAATCTGTTGACTTTTTGAACCACCTGAGGATGGGGGCTGATTGCTAGGGGTACAGACCATGTAACTGAAAGGTGAGAACCATGGGAGAAGGGCTGGACATTGAATGAACCACCAGTGACCACTGGTGAAGTCAATCATGCCTATGAAGACTCCCTAAAAATCCCAGAGGCTGGGGTTCAGAGAGCTTCCTGGTTGGTACTGGGCAGTGGGGGGAGGGGTGCCTGGAGAGAATGTCCCACACTCTGCTTATGCGCCTCTGCCATTTGGCTCTTCCTGAATTGTATCCTTTCATAATAAACCAATAATGCAGTAATATGTTTCTCTGAGTTCTATGAGCCACTCTAGCGAAGGAGGGATGGCGGAACATCTGATTTACAGCCAGCCAGTCACAAGCCCAGGTGATTGACATCTCAGGTCAAGGGCAGTCTTGTGGGACTGAGCCCTTAACCTGTGGGATCTGATGCTCTCTCCAGGGAGATGGTGTCAGCTGCTGCTGCTGCTAAGTCGCTTCAGTCGTATCTGACTCTGTGCGACCCCATAGACGGCAGCCCACCCGGCTCCCCTGTCCCTGGGATTCTCCAGGCAAGAACTGAGTTGAATTGTAGGACACCCAGCTGCTGTGAGAGAATTGCTTGAGGTGGGGCAGGGAGGACACCACCCATTAGAATTGGTGATCAGAATTGTACTTATTCTCCACTACCTCCCAGCTGATATCTGATGAGCCTGGTCTGCCTTTAGCAAGAATCCTGTCGAGGCAATTTGGCCAGAACCCCACTTATCCCCAATATTTCCTCTTAATAATTCTATATATTGATCCCCACCCCATTCTTCAGTTATAAACTCTCCCTCACCCATGCCGTATTTAGAATTGAGGCCAATCTCTCTCCCCTATTGCAAAATTATTCTTTTGAATAGTACCTTTGCCTATCATGTTGGTCTCCCTGAAGAAAGTCTACCTGATTATTTTCTAACATATATCACTGAATCATTTTCTCTTTAACAGGATACAACGATTGGTAAAAGCAGGTGAGGCCTGCCCTCATGGGGCTGATGGATAATTTATTACTTCCCATATGTGGGGGCCACTCCTACTCATTCTCAAAAGGCGAGGTGTGAATTTTGCCAAATTCCATTTCCATTCTCCTGGGGCCCATGCAGCACTGGCAGTGGAAGGGAGCTACTGGCTGGAGACCAGCTGCCTAGTGAGGCCCTGCCAGGACTGGTACAGAAGGGCCGGAGTTCCTATTCCCAGAGCCTGGCTCCCAACCAGAATGACATCTACTCAGAGTTCAGAGCCCAGCACACTCCTAATTGTCCTGTGGCCTTGTGGCACTTTCAACCTCTCAACTGAATCTTTCTTGAAAAGCTACTCCTGTGCTTAGTGGTTTTATGCCCTGAATTGGAGTCACTAGAATTTTCCTTAAGGATAGGAGGGCTCATAGAACCAGATCTGCATGTGTCTCCCATGCCAGGACCTGAGTGAGAGAGGCTGGTGACGTACTGAAGAAAAGCTAATCTGATGCCAACCACTACCACTCACCACCCCACTGCTTTTCTGAACGACACCAGCCCCTTCTCAGACCTTGGAAAACATGCTGGGGCCCTCACCCCAGTTAGATGTCACTACCTTGCTGTGTGACCACAGCCAAATCCCTTCTCTCTCTAGGCTAATATTCTCTCTACATGTTTCTTAAACAAGTGAAATCCTGGATACAAAAGGACTTTTTAAGTTTTGTTAAAATATAAGGCCTAGTCTGTAAAAACTCTCTGTGCTTCCCACTCAATTTTGCTATGAACCTTAAACTTACCTGGGCTTCCCCAATGGCTCAGTGGTAAAGAATCTGCCTGTCAAAGCTGGAGACACAGGTTCCATCCCTGATCGGGAAAGATCCTATAGAGCCACAGAGCAGCTAAGCCCATGTGCCACAACTGCTGAGCCTGTGCTTTAGAGCCTGGGAGCCACAACTCCTGAGCCCATGTGCCACACTACTGAAAGCCACATTTCCTAAAGCCCACGCTGTGAAAGAGAAGCCACCGCAATAAGCAGCTAAGGCACCGCAACTAGAGAAGCCTCCTCAACAACAAAGACCCGCAGAGCCAAAAATAATAA
>SJYC01131779.1:0-15775 GCA_006408675.1 Madoqua kirkii
AGACTGGTTCCAAATCGGGAAAGGAGTATGTCAAGGCTGTAATTGTCACCCTGCTCATTTAACTTATATGCAGAGTACATCATGAGAAATGCTGGGCTGGAGGAAGCACAGGCTGGAATCAAGATTTCCAGGAGAAATATCAATAACGTCAGATATGCAGATGACACAACCCTTATGGCCAAAAGCAAGGAACTAAAGAGCCTCTTGATGAAAGTGAAAGAGGAGAGTTAAAAAGTTGGCTTAAAACTCAACATTCTGGGGGAGAAGGCAATGGCACCCCACTCCAGTACTCTTGCCTGGAAAATCCCATGGATGGAGGAGGCTGGTGGGCTGCAACCCATGGGGTCGCTAAGAGTCGGACATGACTAAGCAACTTCACTTTCCACTTTCATACATTGGAGAAGGCAATGGCAACCCACTCCAGTGTTCTTGCCTGGAGAATCCCAGGGACAGGGGAGCCTGGTGGGCTGCTGTCTATGGGGTCACACAGAGTTGGACACACTGAAGTGACTTAGCAGCAGCAGCAGCAGAAAACTAAGATCATGGCATCTGGTCCCATCACTTCATGGCAAATAGACTGGGAAACAGTGGAAACAGCGACAGACTTTATTTTGGGGGTCTCCAAAATCACTGCACATGATGGCTGCAGCCATGAAATTAAAAGACACTTGCTCCTTGGAAGAAAAGTTATGACCAACCTAGACAGCATACTAAAAAGTAGAGACATCACTTTGCCAACAAACGTCTGTCTAGTCAAAGCTGTGGTTTTTACAGTAGTCATGTATGGATGTGAGAGTTGGACTATAAAGAAAGCTGAGCACAAAAGAATTGATGCTTTTGAACTGTGGTGTTGAAGAAGACTCTTGAGAGTCCCTTGGACTGCAAGGAGATCCAATCAGTCCATCCTAAAGGAAATCAGTCCTGAATATTCATTGGAAGGACTGATGCTGAAGCTGAAATTCCAGTACTTTGGCCACCTGATGTGAAGAGCTGACTCATTTGAAAAGACCCTGATGCTGGGAAAGATTGAAGGCAGGAGGAGAGAGAGATAACAGAGGATGAGATGGTTACATGGCATCACCAAGTCAATGGACATGAGTTTGAGTGAATTGCGGGAGCTGGGGATGGACAGAGAGGCCTGGCATGCTGCAGTCCATGGGGTCGCAAAGAGTCTGAGCTACCGAACTCCCTTTCTAAACCTGCTCCAGGCACTGGTCAACCAGGTCAAGCATAGCTCAGGCTTCAGGAATGAAGGATGTACACTGGACTATCCTGGCAGGTCCCGCAGACCCAGTGGCAGCTCTGGACCCAGCGCTGTGCTCTGACTGCCTTCCCCACCTGTGCCCCAGCCCAGACTCCACAGCACACAGCATGATAAGTGCCTAATAACTGATTGAAGGTGAAGGTGAAGTCGCTCAGTCGTGTCCGAGTCTTTGCAACGCCGTGGACTATAACCTACTAGGCTTCTCTGTCTGTGGGATTCTCCAGGCAAGAATACTGGAGTGGATTGCCATTTCCTTCTCCAGGGGATCTTCCGGAACCAGGGATCGAACCTGGGTCTCCCTCATTGGAGGCAGACACTTTAACCTTTGAGCCACCAGGGAAGCCCTAATAACTGATTAGAAAAATTATATTAAAACCTGAATGGGTAGCAAAATTTCTCAGTCTGAGCAGTTCAAAGTTGGAAGTATTTCAGGAACAAAGTGGCTATTGTCCTTTAACATGCTGGCAATAAGAAGGATTAGGACCATCTTCTCAAACCAGTGTTTTCTTCGAATCCTCTTCACTCTGGGTGAAACTACCCCCACCAGTAACTTTGTGTCTACCTGGGTTGCCTCCAAGTTTGCAATTACTGTAAAATCAGTGACGTTTCAAGACACTTAATAGCAGGCCAAGCTGTCTGTCCCACCCTGCCCATGCTGGAGCATGTTTGCAAAATGCTTTAAGAACCACAGACAAAAGAAATGGTTATGGTGTGGGAGGAACAAGGTTCTGGGGCTTTCCTGAGTAAAGAAGGAAGGAGGCCTCTGTGCATTGTGCAGCTGTGGTTCACTAGATCCCTCAACTCACCTTCCTAGGCCAGCTTTCCAATTAAACGGTTTCTTCATATGTTGAAACATCAGTGGACCATGATGGTCAGCAAAGGGGACGTCTTCTCTCAAACCTGTCCATTCCTCTCCATGTCCACCAGTATCGCTCTGGCTGAAGCTGCTCTTACGGCTCTTGTAGAGCCCAGTGTCCTTGATGATCTCAGATCTGCAGCCACCAGACAGATCTTATTTTTTGTTGTTGTTTTATCCGGGTATAGTTAATTTACAGCATTATATTAGTTTCAAGTGTACAACATAATGATTCAATATTTTTCTAAGTTATACTTCATTTAAAGTTGTTATAAAATATTGGCTAAGTTCCCTTGCTGTACAGTATATCCTTGTAGCTTATGTTTCTATGCATGCATACTAAGTCCCTTCAGTTGTGTTTGACTCTTTGCAACCTTATGGGCTGTCCATGGGATTCTCCAAGCAAAAATACTGGAGTGGGTAGCCATGCCCTCCTCAGGGGACCTTCCTAAATGGATGGAGCCCACATCTCTTTTCTCTCCTGCATTGGCAGGTGGGTTCTTTATCACTAGCACCACCTGGAAGTATTTTTTTATACATAGCAGTTTTTCTTAATCCTTGATCACTATATTGCCATTCTCCCCTTTCCCCACTGGTAACTACAAGCTTGGTCTCTAAATCTGTGAGTCTGTTTCTGTTTTCTTTAATTTTTTGATTCCACATATATGTGGTAATGTACAGTGTTTATCTTTACCTGGCTTCACCAAGCATAGGTCCATTCATGTTGTTGCAAATGGCAGAATTTCATTCTTTTTTATGGCTGAGTAGTATTCTATGGTGCACGTGTGCATCACATCTTCCTTATCCATTCATTTGTTGATAAATATTTATATCGAAATTACCTCCATATCTTGACTATTGTAAATAATGCTGCTCTGAATATTGGGGTGCATGTATCTTTTCAAATTAATGTTTCTGTTTTCTTTGGACATATGGTGTAGTCACTATGGAAAGGGATTCCCTGGTTGCTCAGTGGGAAAAGAATCCATCTGTCAATGCAAAAGACATAAGAGATGTAGTTTCCATCCCTGGGTCGGGAAGATCCCCGGAGAAGGACATGGCAACCCATTCCAGTATTCGTACCTGGGAAATCTCATGGATGGAAAAGCCTGGTGGGCTATAGTCCATGGGGTCGCAAAGAATCAGGCACAACTTAGTGACTAAATGCCACTGCCACCACCGCTATGGAAAAACAGTACAAGGTGCCTCAAAAAACTAAAAATAGAACTACAATATGATTCAGCAATTCCACTCCTGGTTATATCCAGAGAGAGATTTTTAAAATGCAAACATGATAGTATTTTAACCCTTTCCCTACCAATCAATCCTATGAGCTTAGGCAAATTCTTTCCCGTCTTGGGACTCAGAATCCTCAGAATGATACTGATGAGTTCGGGCTGTTTGGTTCCCAGGGTCCGCTGGACTCGATCTGTGTTTTTTGTTGAGTGTAACTGATTTCGACCCCTCTGGCCCCAGACAGACTTTGGAACTAATAGTGACATGGTAGACGGGGAGGTGAGAATAAATCTCCCCAAAGAAACAAAATCTCCTGCTCCCTCTGTTGTTGGAACATTTGTGCTTGAAAGTGGCCTTAACAACCAGAGCCAAGGGAATATTTTGTCATCCGCAGTTTAGTTCTGGGTTCCATTCCTTAAACCAGTGATGTAAACTTTCCATTTCCTCTCAAGACGGCCAGGAAGTGGGCATGAAGCACCACAGCATGTCCGAAAGGCATGATGTGCAGTCTATAGGTTAACTTAACACAGGCAAGTCTTTACAATAGATCATGTACAACTATTGATGTTCTATTAAGGAATAAATAAGGATATCTTGGGCACCTTAGTTTTGAGGATTCCTTTTCTGCCCTAGGATATTTTCTTCTCTATTTTCATTCCTTCTAATTTCCATCCTTTAGATCTCTAGAATTAGAATATCTATGTAACTTTCTTTCACTCAGAACACAAGGTAATCATTATTCCCACTCTGTTTCCACAGCAGCAGCCTGTGTCTCATATTTGCACAGTTTATTCCCAAACATCATTTAAATGCAGCAGAGAGAAAATCCAATAATTCAAAAGGATCAGATAGGAACCTGATTCCAGTCACTCCCTGAATAAGACATTTTTCCCCAACAATTCTGAGGCTCTTAAAATTTGTTCTTCCCACATAACACATTTCAGGCACCAGTGAAACAAGTTATTTGTAGGGAATTCATCACATGGGCGTTCACTCTTGCTGAATTTACCTTCCAGGCAGTCTGCCAGACTGCCAGGGACCCCAGCCTCTGGGGCTGACACTTGGGGTCGAGGACTTCCTGGTGACTCAGAGCCTGAGAACTTGAAGTTCACAGCTGTGTCCCTGCTTGGAAGTTCTCTGCTGTGAGCCCTACATGAGAGGCCATCGCAAGTTCCCTGTGGATGATGGCTCTTCTGGTGAAGTCACCCCACGGTCACTCAAGGGCACTTTCTTTGCATTGTGTGCGTGTGCTCAGTCGTGTCCAGCTCTTGGTGACCTCCCATGGGCTGTAGCCCATCAGGCTCCTCTGTCCATGGAATTTCCCAGGAAAGAATACAAGAGTGGATTGCCATTCCGTACTCCAGGAGATCTTCCCGACCCAGGGATGGAATCTGAGTCTCCTGCACTGGCAGGCGGATAACTTATCACTGCTCCACCTGGCATTAGTGCACATCAAATAAGCTTAAGAGTAAGATTGTAGCCTCTTGACCAGGTCCTAGATTGTCAGCATCCTGCAGGGCACGAATTGAATACAGCACCTGCCCTGTACTAATGCACACTTCAGAGGATCAGTGTCCTATCTAAATACTCCCCAGGCATTTTAAGGTGAGTTCCATCTCATTTGGCTCAAAAAGCTTTTCTAAATTAATGTGTTCTAAGCAATTTGTATAAAAACCCTGAACACAAAGGAAAATTAAAATAGCCCCAAAGTGGTGGAGTTCTCCATATTGTGAAAGTGATAGCCATTTAGATTTTAATCAGGGGAGTAAGTGAATTTCTTAACATCTGCACTGCACACTAGGGAAAACTCAGAACAGTCTCTGCTGCAAAATTTCACCATGGGGATGGCAGCAAGTCTATGATAGTGCCACACTCAGTCTCCTCCCAACACACCACACACGGCCTGCCTCCATCTCTCAAGTCTGAATCGCTCCTGACAGCCTACGATAGCTTTGCCGTATGTGGAGTCTTGCACAGGTCATGCAGTTCACTCGCTTGCTGGCTTTTAGCTGTCATCTGAAATGACTCCATCACCAACTTGATTCATGTCCCCAGTGGTAAAATGAGATTTTTAGAGGGAAAAGAAGCACAGGGCAATTTTTTTACAAAGAAAGAAAAATGTTCAAGTGTTTGTTCCCAGGGTTATCTCTTAGAATATGGTTTTGGGAAATGGTTTAGTCAGCATTTTTCCACCCAAAGGATTTTTTTCCCCCCACTTCTACCATTTTAGGTATTGGCAGAATGGGAGGCAGTTTTAACAGACTCACGTTCTTGGCTCTGTGTTACAGCCCGCCTTGGGACAGAAGCCCCAGAATATGCAGTCTCTCCTGCCCCTTCCCTCCTCCCCCTCGTCTCCTTCGGTTTCTTCTTGCTCCCCTCTCCTTCCCCCTCCTTCTCTTCCCTCCACTTCTCTCTCCTTTCTCTTCCTCCCCCTCCCCTGTTCCTCCCTCTTCTTCTTCCCTTTCTTCTCTTTCTAGAGCTCTCCCGCTCCACCTACACACTCATTCCAGACCATTCAGTCAGGTGGAGGGAGTCTGGGAGAAGAGAGATAAGCCAGCAGATTTTAGGTGACTTCTACACTCCCCTTTCAGTGAACTTAAGTAAAACAGCAGTCTTCCTTGGCATATGGCCCAGAGAGTCACCTGCTAATTCTGCAGATCTGCTGCTGCTGCTAAGTCGCTTGTCGTGTCTGATTCTGTGCGACCCCATAGACGGCAGCCCACCAGACTCCCCTGTCCCTGGGATTCTCCAGGCAAGAACATTGGAGTGGGTTGCCATTTCCTTCTCCAATACATGAAAGTGAAAAGTGAAAGTGAAATCATTCAGTCGCATCCAACTCTTTGCAACCCCATGGACTGCAGCCCACCAGGCTCCTCCATCTATGGGATTTTCCAGACGAGAGTACTGGAGTCGGGTGCCATTGCCTTCTCCGAATTCTGCAAATCTAGTAGGGCCTTTTTAGTCAATGCAAAGTGCAGAGAGGCTAGAATGAGCAGGAAATCTGTATCCCCACAGAGATGGATCACTTGCTGATACACTGAGTTTCCATCTGTAAAACAGAGGAGGTGAACACTGAAAACCTGAAGTGTTCTTTTCATAAAATTTGCTCTATTTATAAAATAATAACAAAACAGAATATTAAGGCCTATGTCCTAACAGCACTAGTTAATTTCAAAACAGTGCCAATCCTCTTAATGTTTTTCAAAAACCGTAAAAATAATGGCGCACAAACGCACTTACCTCACCCATCTGCTACCATGAAACCCTATTAATAGAGGAGAACATGCTGAAGGAGGATCAGTCAAAGAAGAGACAGGCACTGGTTAGAAGCTACACCAAACTCCATGGAAGCATGGTACCACCCACACTGCCATCTCCAATCTCCTCAACACCTAGATGCTCCCAGAACTGCTCAACACCTAGATGCTCCCAGAACTGCTCTCCCTGCCCTCCCCCATCTCTTTCTTAACTAAGTAAATTATTTAAGCTGATTTCAGTAAGAAAAAAAAAATCCTCTCCCTTTTCAAGGTGGAGGGTAGGGGAGAATTGTTCTCACAAACACAGGATTCACTTTGTCTGCTTGTGGTGGTTGTGATAAGACTATGAACATTCCCAGATAAATGACTGAAATAAAAACCAACAAGAAATAATAACAAAAATCTTAATCAAAGGGAGCTATCAATTAGTAAACAAACATTTTTTGTGTGCACCTGTGCATCAACTCACTCAACAGGAGCAGAGCACCACTGCTATGTAGGCCCGCAGTGAAGCCCCAGCTCATTCATTAATGTATGCTCTTAGGTATCTGCCTGACAATGCCGAAGTCAAGGGTTCAATCCCTGGGTGGGGAAGTTCCCCTGGAGAGAGAAATGGCAACTCACTCCAGTAATCTTGCCTGGGAAATCCCATGGACAGAGAAACCTGGCTGGCTACAGTCCATGGTGTTGCAAAAGAGTTGGATATGACTTCAGCTCAGTTCAGTTCAGTTCAGTCACTCAGTCGTGTCTGACTCTCTGCAATCCCATGAGTCACAGCACGCCAGGCCTCCTTGTCCATCACCAACTCCTGGAGTTCATGCAGACTCACATCCGTCGAGTCAGTGACGCCATCCAGCCATCTCATCCTCTGTCGTCCCCTTCTCCTCCTGCCCCCAATCCCTCCCAGCATCAGAGTCTTTTCCAATGAGTCAACTCTTCGCATGAGGTAGCCAAAGTACTAGAATTTCAGCTTTAGCATCATTCTTTCCAAAGAACACCCAGGGCTGATCTCCTTTAGAATGGACTGGTTGGATTTCCTTGCAGTCCAAGGGACTCTCAAGAGTCTTCTCCAACACCACAGTTTGAAAGCATCAGTTCTTTGGTGCTCAGCCTTCTTCACAGTCCAACTCTCACATCCATACATGATCACTGGAAAAACCATAGCCTTGACTAGATGGACCTTTGTTGGCAAAATAATGTCTCTGCTTTTCAATATGACTTAGTGACTAAATAACAACAACAATCACTTAGGTAAGTTACTGCATCTTTCTAAGTATCTATCTCCTCATCTGTAAACTGGGGATAATAAAGTTATTATCTCAAAGTGTCGTTGGGAGGACTAAATGAAATCATTCATGTAAGAGCAATCAGTCAGTAATGTAATGCACAATGTAAGTACCTAATTCATGTTAAAGATTATCATTTATCTTTTTATTATCTTTTTTGCAATATCCTATTGGATATAGGACAGGAACGGGGAGTGGATATCTATAAAGATTCTTGGAATAATGAGGCCCATGTTCTAGCTCCTCTGAACTGGATTCAGTTAGCCTCTGAACATCGTGCTTCCCTCCTCTAGAGGCTCCTGGGGACAGCAGGTGGAGCAAGGGCTCCTTCTCTGTAAGTTTTGAATAGAGATGTTTATCCTCACCGTGGCTGTCAGCAGTCCCTTACAGGGAAAGCTGAGCATACATTAAGTGCACGCCTGTTGAGTTACCGTCTGTGAGCCTCACGATCTGTGATAGAAAACTAGACTATCTATACACAAGAAGAGCCTTATTCCTGAAGGAAAGAAAGTGTATCCCTGTCCCCAAGCAGCAATATATTCATTAGAAGGCATTCGCTCCTCTCCCAAGGAGTTATAAGCAGAGTTCAAACCCCTCCTTTGCCATGTCCCGTAGAAACCTGAGTGAGTTGTCCATCCCCTCTAAGCTCAGCTTCCCTGGTGGCTCAGAGATTAAAGTGTCTGCCTCCAATGCTAGAGGCCGGGTTCCATCCCTGGGTTGGAAAGATCCCCTGGAGAAGCAAATGGTAACCCACTCCAGTATTCTTGCCTGGAGAATCCCATGGATGGAGAAGTCTGGTAGGCTACAGTCCACGGGGTCGCAAAGAGTCGGACACGACTGAGTGACTTCACTTTCACCTTCTAAGCTCGTCTTGAAGGATTGTTGTAAGGATTAGAGATCATATATAATATAAACACTTGGCACACATAAACATATGACACAGTGTGCCCAGTGCTTGACAGATAATTAATGAGCAAGAGTTTTGTTAGACATATTGTAATAGTGTGTAGCATTCCTGGGCCAGAGAGGAGAGTTCCCTCATGTGAATGCTAAGAGGTAATTGACCAACCTGAGTCATGATTCATACTGGCTGGGAAATAAGGAGACCAGGACAGGTCACATTTATAGCCTTAGTCTCAGGCTTCTTGTGTGAAGATGAAGGAGCTGGACCAACCATCTCAGAGGCCTGAAGACTGCAGAGACCAGGACTGTGTGGTTCCAAGGACTAGAACTCGGCTTCCAGGCTTATTGAACACATATTTCAAATATAGCGATTGAATATATGACCCAGTCATCCCATTCTCAGGTGTATATCCCACAGGAAAGTGTACACATGTTCAACAATGTGTGCAAGAACATTCTTTGCAGGGCTACTTGTAAAATTCAGAAATACCCAAATGTCCAGCATCAGTAGACTAGGAAATGGGTCAATAATTGCTGTATATTCACACAGTAGAACGCTACATAGCCATGACAATGGACAACTACTGCTATATACACACAATGTATTGTCCACAGAAATAAACTGTTGAGTAAAAGAAGTCAGAAGCACAATACTACATGAGATTTGATTGCATATGTATGAAATTCAAAAGCAGGCAAAACAAATCCATGATATAATGTTAGAAGTCAAGAGAGCGGTTATCTTTGCATAAAGAGAATGTGTGAAGGAAGTTTCTGGAATGCTGGTAAGGCTCTGTTTATTGATGAAGATAGGTCTGCTTTGAAAATACATAGAGCTAAACAATTATCATTTGTGTGTATGTGTATATATATTTATGTATGTGTTATAGTTCAATGAAAAGTTTACATTAAAAGTATGCATAGAACCCTTTTCAGTCTCCAGGATCTCCAATTGTTATTTCCACCTCTGTGCCAGGCATGCCCTAGGGGAGAGATGGGCAGAGGTGACTTTATACAGAAAACAAATAAGAAGAAAAAGCATTCACCATCAAGATCATGGCTTTGAGAAGAGAAAAATGAGTGAACACAAAACTACTGTGTAATAAAGAACTATGATGCAGATTTGACTGATAAATATGGGAACCCAGAGGGACAGAGGAGGTGATGTTTTAACTGGATCTTGAAGAGAGTCCAAGCAGAGACAACCAGCATGTGTCATTGCAAACTGGAGAGGGGGATTAAAAAGGGCCAAGAGTGGCTGAGGAGGGAGATACAATCTGTATCCCAGGCAAAGCTTAATGGACTCTGTGATGTCAGGCACAATCAGGTCTTTAAGACAGACCTTGCAAAAGTACCTTCCATCACATCAACCGTTCTCTTCTTGTCTTGCATATAAACTGTCCTCTCCAGGCAAAGATCAGCTTCTCCACACTTACACATAATCCCTTCCCTTTGCACCTACTCAAGAATATGGCTCCAGCCTTACCCCCTCTCTCTCCTGCATCACCAGCCTGTTCTCTCTATTGGGCCTTCGACACTAGCACATAAACGTGCAGTCATCTCTCCCATCCCCCTAAAAATGTTATTCTTGACCTTTATTTCCCTCTCCAGCAAACACTTCACTTCCTCCTCTTTTTGGCACAACTCCTAAAAACATTGTTAATGCTTGCAGCTTCCACTTTCTATCCTTTCAGAACTCCATCACAACAGTGACCTCCACACTGCTATATCCAACAGTCAGTTCTCCAGTCTTCACCTTAATGGCTTATCAACAGCATGCGACCTAGTTAATGTTCCTCCTGCTTGAAGCACTTTCTTTCCTTGGCTGCCAGGGCACTTTGCTGGCTTTACATTCCACTCTTTCTCAGTCTTTGTCAGTTCTTCCTCATCTCTGGACCTCTTTATCTTGAAGTTACCCCAAAGCTCAGTCTTTTCGACCAACTTCCCTCTCTGAACTCATTACCCTGGTGATCTCCTTCAGCTCCAAGTTCTTAAATTTCACTCTCAGATCGGTATCTGAGGCCCATATTTCCCCCTCTGGATTTCCAGACACTTCTATCCAACTACTCACTTGGATATTTAATAGGCCTATCAAATTTCGCATATCCAAAACTGAACTCATGATCTGTTCCCTAAAAACCTGTTCGACATATGAAGCAGGGCACTCGAAGCTAGTGCTCTGGGACAACTCAGAGGGGTGGGATGGAGAGGGAGATGGGAGGGGGTTCAGGACAGGGGGACGTATGTGCACCCATGGCTGATTAGTGCCAATGTGTGGCAGGGACCACCACAGTGTTGTGAAGTGATTGTCCTCCAATTAAAATAAATTTAAAAAACCTGATCCTCCCACAATCATCCTTATCTCAGGAATGGCAGCTTCATCTTTCAGTTTCTCAGATTAGAATGGTTCACCCTGACTCTTCTCTCATAC
The DNA here is from genome assembly GCA_006408675.1 of Madoqua kirkii. Lineage (NCBI taxonomy): Eukaryota > Metazoa > Chordata > Mammalia > Artiodactyla > Bovidae > Madoqua > Madoqua kirkii. Next base: position 11,234 of record SJYC01131779.1, read on the forward strand.
AACGCATCCAAACTGTCAGCATGGTGATGCTGAATGATGGGAAGTAGAGGAGAAGGAGCATAAATGCCATGTACAGCTCGCTAAAGACTGCTGAGTACAAGCTGCACATCAAGACTAGACACTGAGTGTTGTTCTTTGAAACAGAGTGTGGCCTCTTGCACTATGTTTATTCTTAAACACCTCACAAACAGCAAAGTTCTTTATTATGAATGAATAAAAATAGAATAAATGGTTAGTAGAAAGCTAGTGTACAGCCTTAAATGGAAAGGATTGTACAGATCTTAGTTGGCCTCATACTAAATGCTTCACCTTATTAGGGAACTGCTCAACTAGGATTCTTTGCCAAAAGTCACGCAGCTTTATACCACACACTCAATTTCCAACATGGACATATAGCTGCTTAGAAAATATGAAGAAAACTTTTTGTGACTAGTATAAGGCCTATTGACTCTGTCTTTCAAAAAAGTGTCTAAGATGATAGTAGTAAATGCTTGGCATTCATGCATCTGTTCTCTGCTCTTGAGTGCACCAAGACTTTGCTAGTCTAGCTTGGTACTCTTTCCCTCTGAATATGGATTTGGGTTCAGAACTGTTTTAACCCAATAACCCAAGCAGTCACTACCAATGGATCTATCTGTTTTGGCAAATCATTTTATTGATCTCCCTCGCTAAGTATAATGTTTGCTAAAGGGTAATATTATAATAAGTACAATACTTGTCTATTTACATAGTAGCAGTAGTAGTGTTAGTCTCTCAGTCGTGTCTGATTCTTTGTAATCCCACCAGAATCCTCTGTTTATGGGATTCTCCAGGCAAGAATACTGGAGCAGGTTACCATACATGCTCAAAACCAAAAGGAGATGATGGCAGTGATGCTATGTCGTGAGAGTTAGACTCAAACCCATCCACCTCCAGGGAGTTAAGTAATCTTTCTTTTCTTCCTTTCTTTTTGGCTGGCTGGGTCTTCGTTGCTGTACAGGCTTTTCTCGTTGTGGCGAGTGAGGGCTGTGCTCTAGCTGCAGCGCACAGGCTTCTCACTGTGGTGGCATCTCTTGCTGCAGAGCTTGGGCTCTAGAGCGCAGTCTCAGTGGCTGTGGAGCACGGGCTTAGTTGCTCCACCACAAGTGGGATCTTCCCGGACCACGGATCAAACCTGTGTCTCCTGCAATGACTGGTGGAGTCTCCACCACCGAGCAACCAGAGAAGCCCCAGAGGGTTGAATATTTCCACCCCACAATCATCCCTCCCTTAAGCTGCCTGCTTAGCACCTGCTCGTCCATGTGATGATGGGCAATTCCCAATCTTTTACCAAGGTATGTTTCTGAAAGTCATACTATAAGCGGATTATGGGACTTGTCTGGTGGTCCAGTGGTTAAGACTCTGTGCTTCCACCACGGGGGGCACATGTTTGATCCTTGGTTGGGGAACTAAGATCCCACTACAGTAGGGCCAAAAATGATAATAAGTGGATTATATTTTGTTATAAATACAGAATAATTGGAGGTTGTGTTTATAATTAAGATCTTGGCAGCAGATAAATCACAAAGATGATCAACAACATGTCATACAAAGTTATCCAGCAATAATCTCCTATGATTAATTCAAGTGTGAAGCTTTAAAGTCCTTTAAAATGGTCCTAAGTATGTAGATGGATTAGTCAGTGTTCATAAAGTGCTCATACACCACGTAAGAATACCTAACTCTCCTGAATCATCAGTTCAACCCATCTAACATGAATATAGGAACTTCAATAAATGGTAATTAACTTTTTAATTAAAAGAACTGGGTTTGCCTTCTTAGGAATTAAGAAGGCTTTGGGGAATAATTTGGATAATCCAGATTTCTTTGGAGAAGGAAAGAAGCTGCCAAGGGAAATCTGAACCACGGCTTTCTCTCGTTCTTAAAGAGATGACACCGGCCAATGTTTCTTGAAGCCTGCCGTGTGCCAGGCATTGTGCTGAGAATTCCAACAAACAAAATGATTCAAACTCAGCCCACTGACCTCAGAGCTGCTCTTGTGGGATCATTCTTTACAAAGCAGCTGTTGTGTTGCTTAAATGTTTGAGGACCTAACTAAAGAGTCTGATTTCATCCTAGATATTGCCTTTTTGTTTATCTTATTCTCTTTAATATGTAATGTTTTTACTAATTTTCTTTAATTTACTGTAATCATTGGGCAGTATCACCTCAATGACTGGAATCCACAGTTACTTCTGCTGGTACTTCTCTACCCTAACTGCACTTCAGAATCACCCAGCAGAGTTTTTAAAAATCCTAATGCCCAACGCTACCTCAGACTGGTTAAATCAGAATCTCTGGAGGGAGACCCAGGCATCGAGATATTGTTAAGTTTCTGGGTTCTTCCAGTGTGCCCAGGTCAGATACCCATGTCAGATTCTCTTCTCTAAATGGGTGTTCACAGGGATCCATCTTTGCCACTCAATAAATCTGTGCCCATGCCTGAAGCAGATCTCCCAGTACTATTGGCTTGCATCAGCTCAGTTTTCTAGGAAGAACATGTGCTCTGTAAAATAAAAGTGGATTCTGGTCTCCAGTTATCAGTTTATATGGTGCGTGCTAAGTCACTTCAGCCATATGACTCTTGCAGCCCTACGGACTGTAGCCCACCAGGCTCCTCTGTCCATAGGATTTGCCAGGCAACAATACTGGAGTGGGTTCCACATGCTCCTCCAGGGGATCTTTCCAACCCAGGGGTCCACCCACATTTCAGGTTTTTTACCACTAGCACCACCAAGGTGCCCCGATCAGTTGATATGGGAATCAGGTATCGATAGCTAGAGGTAAGCCTTCCTAAATGCTGCCTGTTGCCTGCTCTTGACTTCCAGAAACTGTCATACACTGAGTTCCTTCTTCTTACCACCTGGTGAAATGGAAGACCATCTGGAGAACACTTTACCCACATCAAGGCCTTAATCTAAGGGTATCTGGGCAAGAAAGCTTAGAATGAATGTCAGTCCAAATTCCACCTCAAATTCCCCTATTTATTACTTCTGTAGGGCTGCTTTAACAAAGTTGGAGTGGGTTCCACGTGCTCCTCCAGGGGATCTTTCCAACCCAGGGGTCCACCCACATTTCAGGTTTTTTACCACTAGCACCACCAAGGTGCCCCGATCAGTTGATATGGGAATCAGGTATCGATAGCTAGAGGTAAGCCTTCCTAAATGCTGCCTGTTGCCTGTTCTTGACTTCCAGAAACTGTCATACACTGAGTTCCTTCTTCTTACCACCTGGTGAAATGGAAGACCATCTGGAGAACACTTTACCCACATCAAGGCCTTAATCTAAGGGTATCTGGGCAAGAAAGCTTAGAATGAATGTCAGTCCAAATTCCACCTCAAATTCCCCTATTTATTACTTCTGTAGGGCTGCTTTAACAAAGTACCATAAACTATTAAGCCTTCCTAAATGCTGCCTGTTGCCTGCTCTTGACTTCCAGAAACTGTCATACACTGAGTTCCTTCTTCTTACCACCTGGTGAAATGGAAGACCATCTGGAGAACACTTTACCCACATCAAGGCCTTAATCTAAGGGTATCTGGGCAAGAAAGCTTAAAATGAATGTCAGTCCAAATTCCACCTCAAATTCCCCTATTTATTACTTCTGTAGGGCTGCTTTAACAAAGTACCATAAACTACGTATCGTAAACCAATAGAAGTATATTCTCTCACAGTTGTGGAGGTTAGAAATACAAAATCAAGGGGTCAGCAGGGACAGGCTTTCCCTGAAGGCACTAGGGGAGACTCCTTCCTCGCCTCTTTCCAGCTTCTGGGTGCTGGCAGTCCTTGGGTCCCCTCTGCACCTCCTCAGTCTCCGCCTCGGTCCTCGCATGGGCTTCCTCCCTGCGTCTCTGTGTGTCTCTCACCTTCTAAGGACACCAGTCATGGGATGTAAGGCCCACCCTCATCTGGTGTGACCGGAATTTAACTTGGTTACATCTGCAAAGGCCATATTTCCAAGAAAGACCACATTCACAGGTTCTAGAAGAACACGAATGGGGGACACTATGAACCCAGTACAGCTCGAATACTACTGGTGGCTGTTCTTGTTCTTCATTTCTAGGATGCAGGTGGAAGAAATATACCACAGTCTACCTGTAAGTTTAGCTATGGACCTACTCCTTCCCTAGAGCAATAGAAAGAAAATCATCAGCCCATAGTTAAAGGAACACAGTCTGGCTGTTTAGGTTGGCCTTTAAATGTTTTCAACACAGAGAGATGAAAAAAGCAGGAATTATGCTTGTGGGTTTTTTTTTCAGATTTCTTTCCATGTTTTTAACCATTTTGCTGCTTCCACACCTGTTAAGAAATAAGAAAATATGTCATATTTGAAGTGTAATCAACTCATTTTATTCCTAATGAACCTTGACAGACTGTATAACAAATGAACATACAAACAGGAACTGAACTGCGAACTCCTTTTATTGTTCCAATTTAATGTGATAACTATTCATTTAGAAGGCTCCAGGAAGCACAAAGGGGAACCCAGGCCAATCAGTTAGTTCAGTCACTTAGTTGTGTCCT
>SJYC01131780.1:0-45018 GCA_006408675.1 Madoqua kirkii
AATCAATCTGATTTTGGTATTGACAATCTGGTGATGTCCATATGTAGAGTCCTCTCTTGTGCTGTTGGAAAAGGCTGTTTGCTATGACCACTGAGTTCTCTTGGCAAAACTCTATTAGCCTTTGCCCTGCTTCATTCTGTACTCCAAGGCCAATTTTGCTTGTTACTTCAGGTATTTCTTGACTTGCTACTTTTGCATTCCAGAAGCCCAGGCTAATGATAGTGAGACTTTATAGGAATTCCTATGAAACAATCATTTAACCCTGCTATCACTAGTAGTAAAGAACCCACCTCCCAGTGCAGGAGACTCAGCTTCAGTCCCCGAGTCAGGAAGATCCTCTGGAGGAAGGCATGGCAACCCACTCCAGTATTCTTGCCTGGTGAATCCTATGGACAGAGGAGCCAGGTGGGATACAGTTCATAGGGTCTCAAAGAGTTGGACACGACTGAAGCAATTTAGCACACAGCACAACACTTAATACCAGTTGCTTCTACTTCATCAGTAACTTCTTTTATAAAACCCAAGCAAGTTTCAGCCAGATCTATTGTTTGTACTGCTTTTCAGCCCTGCGCCCCAGATGTATTTGCAAAATTAAATTGTGTTAGGCTTTGAGGCAAAGAATTGATGCTTTTGAACTGTGGTGTTGGAGAAGACTCTTGAGAGTTCCTTGGACTGCAAGGAGATCCAACCAGCATTCTGAAGGAGATAAGCCCTGGGCTTTCTTTGGAGAGAATGATGCTAAAGCTGAAACTCCAGTACTTTGGCCACCTCATGCAAAGAGCTGACTCATTGGAAAAGATTCTGATGCTGGGAGGGATTGGGGGCAGGAGGAGAAGGGGATGACAGAGGATGAGATGGCTGGATGGCGTCACTGACTCGACAGACGTGAGTCTGTGTGAACTCCAGGAGTTGGTGATGGACAGGGAGGCCTGGCGTGCTGCGATTCATGAGGTCGCAAAGAGTCAGACATAACTGAGCGACTGAACTGAACTGAGGCTTTGAAGAATGAGAAAAGGCATTTAGAAAACCCCCAAAGTCCTCGATGTTCCTGGGCTGACCTAGATATCCAGGTTTGGGAATTCACTCTTCCTTTTCCCATTTCTTCCCATTACTTGAGCTGTCACCTTTGAGATGTCACAGCTGACATGTGCTTCCTTCTGTGAAATGAGGCTCATGATCATTGGCTATGAAACATCAGGGGAGCTGGCAGAGAAGCCAGCAGATGCTAACTTATTCTCACCTACAAGTTGCCACCAGCTCTGTACCCAAAAAAAGCAGTTTGGGGTTGGAAAGCAGATAATAGTAAAAAGAACAAGGATGCAGGCTCTGGAATTGGACTGGCTAGGTTCAAATCTTAGAAAAGTTGAGGAGGGGTGGCAAAACATTTAACTTCAAGCAAGCCTGCTTGCTCATCTGTAAAAAGAAGATAATGACACCTCCTGCTTCCTGGAATTGTACAGAAAATAATATGATAGCGTATGGAGCTTGGTGCCCATTTCATAGTAAGTGCTTAGCAAATTCTAGCTCTTATTAACTTGAATACCAGTTCTCCTGAATGTTCACGGATGCCTGGATCAGAGTCCTGAGAGGTCATGATCAGACTTAATGGGAAGGGATGTCGATAGATTGATTAGTCATGCCTGTCCTGAATAATGAAAGGAGAGTGAGCCTACTGGAGCCTCCCATCTGCCATTCCTGTAGAAACCTATTGAATTCATTCCTGTTTTCCCATGAACCCTTTCCAGGACACACCACATGAAAGGTACTCAGTGAATGTGCAGAGAAATAATTACTTGGCTGGTGCTTCTTGCCATAGTGGTGGAAGGCTAGAGGGGTGGGCTTGGGAACTAAAGTGGGTTCAGAACTTGAGATAAAACCTCTCTCCCCAACATAGTTTTTGATACCTCCAGGTTGTGAGCCAGGAGATCACCTGGATAAAATAGAGTCTTACCAGCAGGTAAATCCTTGCTTTGAAATGGACTGGGCTTGTATGCAATAGTGAATTAGAAGCCTAGAAAACTATGGGCTAATGGTGAAAAATCAGAGAAAGAATACGTGGGGAAAGGAGCCATAGCCAGTCCTAGCTCCTCTGACAACCTAGCCCACACGCAGGCCCTCTTTGGTCCTCAGACTACAAGGATGGTGATCTCAACCAGGGGTGTTATGAGGCTGAAATGGCATAAGCCATGTTCTACAAAAAGTTGTTTTACAGGCATTGGTCAGCAAAGTATGAGATTCCACCTACCCACTGACAGATTGACCAAATATTAAAAAATATATCGTTAGTTATATTCAACCTGTAGGTATTGTCCTCAAATTTCAGCCAATCCTCCTTGGTACTCCTCTCTCTCTCTGTTTATCCCCATCCTGATATGAGTGTTTAAGTGCGCCTCCTCCTCACCTCCCACAGCAAGTTCTAAGCCAAGGCCTGTGGAACCTCCCAGGGCATCACCATCTCATTTTGTTGGAAGATAGACTTTAGCCATGCTGCTCATTCAAAGCTAAATACTGCTGTTATAAGTTTGTGGCTCCAGATGTAATGCCCCAGCACTAGCCTCTGGACATGTAAGAAGCAAAGCCAATAATTCCAAGCACTGGCCCAACAACCACACCGTTTTCAATTGCTGTGGCCACAGCCATGACCTTGGTTAAGTCACTTTCACTCTCCAGGCTTTGGATCCTCCTTTAGCCTGAGGTCTGGGCTTAGAGTTGGACAAACAGGCTCAGAGAGAACAAAACCGCCCAGTCTTACTATGTCATACACATCTGGGAAGTCCAGTGAGCTAGGAGGAGCCATACAGGGAAGGTGGAATATTACAGAAGGACCCTCAAATCCACAATGTCTGAAAGGGCCGAAAACACAGGGCTGCTCAAAGGTACCAGCCATAGTGGAGCATCAGTGTCTTAGGAGTAGATGAACCAAAAATAATAGGAAATGTCACTTGAGTTCAGAGTCTTCACAGTGGGCTCGAATAAGCTGGGTTCCATGTTGGCTGTTTTTCCAGATATCTGTGGCAAAGGAAATGTGAGCTCTATGCACAACTGGTAGCTGGGTCACAAGGCAAGCAGAACCTATTAGCTCTGGGAGGAAAACCCAATTCAACCTTCAGGGCAGTCTGGGGGTTATTTATGCTCTACCATACAAGCTATTCAAGGTCAAAGTTAAGAGAAAACTTCAGAAAAAACCTGCAAATTATTGAATGTTTAAAAGAAATTTGGGAAGTGGAAAAAGTGAGGATAGAGTAGATTTCCCCGTTGTTATGGTAATAGGGGAGCATCCCAAGGACGGAGGGGGCCCAAGAGGAAGTTGTAGTGCTTGCAGGCATCAGATTCCTCAAATGCACCTTAGAATCACCTGCCCAGTGCGGGCGGTGGGGTTGGGGAGGAGAAGAAAATACAAAGCCTGTCCCCTGTTTCCACCCCCCCCCCACCCCCGCCAGGCCAAGCGAATCTTATTCTTCAGGTGGTGGGGCTGGGGATTGAATGGGAGATTGTTACCGTACTGTTTTGGTGTTTGGGGCTTTTAGCTCTTTAGGGGTCCTAAGGTTCTGCAAGGTTGAGAATCACTGTTGCAAAGTCTTATCCAGAGCTGGAGGCTGGGGTTCAGGCTGTGCTGTAGGAGCCTGAGCACCAAAAGGTAATCTGGGGAAAGGGGAGTTGGGAGAAGAGATGGCAGAGGAAGGAAGAGGGGGAAAGTAGTCTGGTGGGAAGAAAGAAAAGATCAGAACCTGAAAGGCATGCCAACATTAATTGCTAGATTTGACCCTAGGAAAAGTTAAATGAATGTGCTGTGTCTTGTGCAGATGCTATGCTTGGAGCCTTGACAAAGTGAGACATTATGCAATCATGCCATCATGCCAACCTGGTGAGGCAAGCATCCATGCTCCATTTCCCCGAGGAAGAAAGGGAGGTTCAGAGAGATGACACGCTTTGCCTAAAGTCATCCAGCTGCTTGCTGGCAGAACTGAGATTCCAGAGCAAGTAGGTCTCCATATTCTAAGACCAGATGAGGAGGTCCAGACTGGATTTTCCTGGAATATCGGCACTGACCTGGACTGAACCCATTTTTATGAAGAATAGAAAAGTCAGACAGATTAACAAGTGCCTGAAACCAGAAAGTTGGAGACCCAGGCACTGTCTGAGCACCTGGGAGAGCCTGCAGGAAATCAAACAACCAGAAGCCCAGGCCTCCAAGATTCCCCTGTCGCTTAGCAGGAGGTGGGTGTGAACTTGTGCTATTCTTGCACAAGCCCCAGAAGAATAAGGGCTGGAGCCACCCAAGGAGGCACATGCAGGCAGGCAGGCCATCAGCACAAAGGCAGCCAGGGGCTGAACCTAAGCGCTGAGACTTGTAATTCCCAGCAGACAGCAGATCAGAGAGGCTCTGCCTGAGCAGACATGAAAACGTGAAGGGGAAGAGGCACCACACGCGTTGGTGGGCAGAGCTGAGACGACACTACGCAGGGCGGCATCCATGGCCCTCCCCTCCCAGCCTGGTGTTACCACGTCTAGACTTGCATCCTGCGCATAGATGCTCTCTCCCCGGTTGCTTCCACCTATCTAGTGCTCAGAACCTCTTGGGATGGTGCCCTTTCTATTTGTTACTTTCTTTTCTTTTTTACAAAATGGTTCCAAAAGGCAAAAGAGAATAGACAATGATATAACTTGAGCACCTCATCAGACTTTGTCAGATTCTAACATTCCTCTCCATACTTGCTTCAGATATACATTTTTAAAGGTAAAACTATATGTAAACAGATACAAACCAGTATCTCTGAAGCCTCCATATGCCACTCCCTGATTTCTTTTTCCTTTTTTTTTATTCCCAGGGAAAACCATTCTCTGGAATTTGATGTTTATTATTCTCATGCAAGACTTTACTCTCACTACATGTGAGCATCCATAAATAATGGTATTTTCACATGTTTTAACTTAATGGGATAATAAATGTAAATAATATAATTAATATAGTGTTAATAAATGATAATATTAATAATATTTTATATAATAAATAATATATGAAATGTAATATCAATATAGATGGAATCAAACTGTTCTGTGCTTTGTTTTTTTGCTGACATTCTTGATCAGGTTTTCACCTATGTTAATGCTAATTCATTTATTTTAACACTGAATAATAAAGTATTCATTATATGAAAATATTATAATTTATATATCCATTCTTCTTTGGATGGAAAGCAGTTTTTCCACTTTATCCCCAATGTTCCAATTTTTTAGTATTACAAACAATGGCATAACAAGTTTTTGTGCAAATGCCTGGGTTTGTCCAGGCCATGTACCCAGGAGTGCTGTTGTTGGGGTGGGGAATGCGTAGCCTTCCTCTCATGACTCAATCTCTTTTGAGCCTCTTTGAGCATACCTTGCTATCATGAGTGTTTCCCCAGAAAGAGGCACTCCTGGCACTGAGGATAAGATCAGGAGATGCTACTCATGGGAAAATCAACTGCTGGGCATCAGCTCTCAGTTCAGATGTGAGTGCCTATCCTGAGCTGGGCTGTGTGTGCTTGTCAGGGCCTCTGGTCCAGGTGTTTCCTGCTGCTGCTGCTGCTAAGCTGCTTCAGTCGTGTCCAACTCTGCGATTCCATGGACAGCAACCCACCAGGCTCAAGGGCAGCCCACCAGGTTGCCCCATCCCTGGGATTCTCCAGGTAAGAACACTGGAGTGGGTTGCCATTTCCTTCTCCAATGCATGAAAGTGAAAAGTGAAAGTGAAGTCACTCAGTTGTGTCCGACTCTTCATGACCCCATGGACTGCAGCCCACCAGTCTCCTCCATCCATAGGATTTTCCAGGCAACAGTACTGGAGTGGGGTGCCATTGCCTTCTCCGCCAGGCATTCTCTAGGAACCAAGAAAATCAAACTATTCGACTTAGACTTGAAGCCTCCAGTGACCCCATGAGCAGTGTTTCAGGGCCCAACCTCAAACATACAGCTACCTTCTCTTTTTCCTTTTTAAGTAGTTAACTTCATTTTTCCCAGACTATCAAAGTAATATGTAACCTTAATGTAATTTTTTTTAATTTTAGAAAAATACATTTTATGCTAATTACTCAAAATATCACTCCTCAGAGACAATCACTATTCACACTTTAGCCTGTTTCTCTTCAGTGTTTTTTCTTAGCATTTTCCCCTTACATATATAGTCTAGTGGAGGCTCAGCTGGTAAAGAATCTGCCTGCAATGCAGAAGACCACCTTCAAACTATGACCAGGTTCAATCCATAGGCTGGGAAGATCCCCTGGAGAAGGAATGACTACCCCCGCCAGTATTCTTGCCTGGGAAGTGTTATGGACAGAGGAGCCTGAAGGCTTACAGTCCATGGGATCTCAAAGAGTCAGACATGACTGAGCTACTAAACCACAATTATGATTATTAATGAAATATATATATAATTTTCCATACTATAAGAAACTCTATATACAATTTTAAGACTTCATATTATTTTTTCACTAGTTTTCTATTATCTACTTGATTAGATCCTCGGTTATCTACTTAGTCCCCATTGGTATCTGAAAGAGATTTGTTCCAGGAGCCCCCACATGTAAGAAAATCCTGGGATGCCCAAGTCCCTTATATGAAATGGTGGATGGCAATGAGTGCATATGGCCCTCCATACCTGTGTACGTAATGCCCACAAATAAGGAATATCCAACTGCATATTTATTGGAAAAAAAATCTGGTATAAGTGGGCCCTGAGTTCAAACCTGGTTTGTTCAAGGGTCAACTATATATTGGATATTCTGGTTATTCTTAGTCTCTATGTTTACAGTCAAAACACAGTGGCCATTTTGGGCATAAGTCTTTAATGACCTTTCAGATCCTTAAGAAAGAATCTTAGAAGTGTAATTCTCAGAAAGGCAAAGGGCATTTTTAAAGCTTCATATATTTCAAAACTGTTCTAGAAAGACACCCCTGTTACAAGCCCACTGAAAAAGTGTTTAGAATGCTCAGCTAGCCTGCCTTCACCCACGGCAATTGTGAGAGTTTGTTCCACTGGGGCTCAGAAGTGGAAGGAAAGAGAGTCTTTAAGTGCTAGCGTGCCCAGCCACAGACTGTCAGGTTGGTGGAGTAGCATGTTTGGCGTCCTCCCAAGCAGTATGTGCTAAGCTGCTTTCTTTCTATGAGAACTAACAAGACAGCAAAATGAATGAATCATACCATGGGAAAGTCAAACTCCAGAACCAGATCTCATATAGAGTAGACACTTGAAGTAGGCCACTGGGACAGGAGAAGATGTATTATTTAAATTTCCTTAGGTTGAAAGCAACAGCAATAAAAAGACTCTGGCTAATTTAAGTAAAACAGAAAAGGAATTTGTTGGAAGGATACTGGGATCAAAGGGCTGTGTCAACTGCTGGGCTAGTTGTGCAATGGATAACTCAGGCAGGGTAGAATCAGTCACATTGCCATCTATACACAGGGTACTTCCTAGAGTTGTGCAGTGTACTACCCACACAACTGTATGTAGCAGTCCTGCTGGAATACCTTATAGGACAGTTTCCCAAACCATCTGAGCTGAAGAGTCAGGTTTTTTACTATTGCTATTAAAATCCATTATAGATCAACACTTTAGTAACTAGGAAAATAAAATGCCACTTGCTATCTCAGCAATGTCAATTATTATAAAAGTTACTAAACACTCAGTTTCTGAATTTACCTCACCACGGACTGGTAATACACGGTTTGGGAACCAGCACTGGTCCACAACCACACCTGAGTACACCTTGAGTGAAGCTGACAGATTATCCAGACCACACAAAAGTGGGAATGGAATGAGCAGTTCAGAACCAGAACCAAGGAATCAAATGCATCTGGACTCTCCATCTCCCATGCTTTTCTCTCTTCCTTTAGTATGATTAAACCCCACCACAGAATAGTTTTCTATATTTCTATAATTGAAAACACAACTAATAGCTCTTTACAGTTTATGTCTTATAGCCTCATTCACCTGGGAAAGGATTATTGGTCCCAAATCCAAAGATTTCAGAAAAGGGAATGAGTGGCCCAGCCCAGGTCTAGAGCTCACTCCTATGGCTAGGAGATGTGTCACTTCTGGCAAAGAAAACACCCATCCCCTGGGGACCATACGAATGGGACCGTGAGCAGTTCTTAAGAGAGGGGTGTGATGTTACCAGAAACAATCCAATATGGATGTGCCACACGTAAAACAGTAGGCTTGCAATTGTTAGGTCTATGTTTTCCTGTATCTATACTCCACTTAATACTCTTTCTGAAATATATCCCCCCACAAAGAGTTTATGATCAAATAAATATGGGGAAATCTTATGACTGTATCACTCTCATAAGATTCATAAGGCATCTTAGTTATTAATGGCTCTGAGAAGAACTGTAAAAAGGAAACATTCAACTATGTTTACTGACCTCATCTGATCATTGTAACCTTTTCTAATGTAACATCCAATAACACCTCATGGGATTATTATTCCAAGAACACATTTTGGGAAAACCTTCCAGGTGATAGATATTCTCCAAAAAGATCCTCAAATCCTTTAAAAAAGAAAATTAACAAAAAAAATATTTTAGACAAACCAAACCGCTGGGTATTTACAGAAACTGGTAAATTATTTGCAGAGTCATTTTATAACATAAGCTGTATCACCATCAAAATTACCAGTTTCTAGGCTCAGAGTTTTGTAAGTTCAATCTTGTTAAGATGGGATACATCTCTGGAACTCTAAACTTGCCCGCTCTAAACCCTTCCTTCCCCAGGAGACATTCACAGGTTGTCTGGAACCCCTTTCATGGGATGTCTGGTACCCTGCCCTCTTTGAAGTAAGGTATGTCTTTACACCATTTTGTGGTTGCCCACTCCAGTTTGCAAAATCAACTTAACAGCATGGGGTATCTTGCTCCATCCTGTGTTCATAGAATGATGAGGCCCACTAGGGTGAGCAACACACTGGAGAGCGTGTTAACAGGGCCCCACATCTGGGGAAGCTTAGAGGTGGGGCTGACATTAATAAGCATAATGGTAGCCTTCTCCCCTCTAATGAGAGATTAGCATCTTAAACCAGATCTGCCAACTGGATCACAGGCACAACTAAAGGACAGAGTATACTGCCTGGACAATCAGGATCAGAGGGCATAATATAGGTTGGCCACTGAGTCGGGCAACACAGGCACATATATAATAAATGGTTTGTGGATATCACATTATAATGCATGATAAAATAATAGCTACCTTTCCAGACTTTGTGGCCACTCTGGAGCTAAAGCTAGGTTTACATCAAGCAGTCACTAAATTGTCAGGGGGCATTGTTCTAAATGTTTCACCTGAATTAGCTAATTTAACTACCACAATGTTCCTTGAAGCAGGTACTGTCATCATTTCCACAGAAATAGGTATAGAGGCTGTGGCACAAAGGAATTGAGTATGTGGCTCCAGGTCACACTGTTGGTGAGAGGAGAGTTGAGCTGTGAGCCCAGGAAGCCTCACCCCATCCTTGTACCCACTACACTGCAGCTCCCTCCCCTGGAGGTCTGAACCCCTTGCTTTGTTGAACAGCCAGCATGGATGCAAGCAAGGACTGATCCATAGCAAGGATGTAAGGTTCTCTTCCCTTGCTTTTTGTTTTTAAACAAACATGGTTTAGGAATAATCACCAGAACTAACATCTGTACTGTTCTTTGCAGCTTGGTCCTCATCACAGCCCATTAAAGCAAGCAAAGAAGGACCAATAGTCCCTCTTTTTAGATAAAGGAGGTTGAATATTTAATGGGATCCCTACCTTTCAGATGGCGGAACCGTGTCCTCTGACTTCAAGAGACTCTTGCTTTAACTCATTTCCTGTGTTGGCTTCTGTGGTAACCAACATCCAGGCTGGTCCCTGATGAGTCCTGCCTTTTGCATTAGCCCCTCCCACACTGAAGAAGACTCACTCACGTCACCACGAGGATACTACGGGAATGATGACGATGACTTCTGAAGCTAAGTCATAAAAGACGTTGGAGTTTCTGCCTTGATCTCCCTGGATTGCTCACTCAGGAGGAATCAGCTCCTGTGTTGTGTGAATGCTCCAGCTGACCCACCGAGAGGCCCCGGTGAGGAACTGCAGCTTCCTGCCCACACCAGCATGAAAGTGCCCGCTGTGTGAACTGCCAAGCCAGCAGATCCTCCAGCCCCATCAGCAACTGTAGCCCCAGCCGACATCTCTACTGTAAGTTAATGAGAGACCCCCATGAGGTTTATAGCTTCCCAGGTGTTAAAGAATCCACCTGGCAATGCAGGAGACACAGGAGACGTGAGTTTGATCCTTGGGTAGGATGATATCCTGGAGAAGGAAATGGCAACCCACTCCAGTATTCTTGCCTGGGAAAGCCCATGGACAGAGGAGCCTGGTGGACTACAGTCCATGGGGTTGCAAAAATCAGACATGACAGAGCACACATGCACGCCCATCCTGGTTAGCTTCCTGTGGCAATTTGATGGACCATGGGGCATCCAGTTGAAACATGATTTCTGGGTGTGTCTGTGTAGGCATTTCTGGATGAGATTAGCATCTGGATCTGTAGACTCGGTATGGGTGATGGCCGTCCCCAGTGTGGGTGGGCATCATCTAGTCCACTGAGGGCCTGAATAGAATGAATGTAGAGAAGGAGGAATTCATTCCTCTTCCTCCTGCCTCACTGCTTGAGCTGTAACATCTTATCTCAGAGTCTCTTGTTCTCAAACTTGGATTTACACCATTGGCTCCCCTGACTCTCAGGCCTTTGAACTCAGACTGAATTACATCACCAGCTTTCCTAGACGCCAGGCTGTAGACAGATCATGGGGCTTCTTAGCACCTTTAGCATGTGAGCTAATTTCTCATAATAAAATTATGCATATTAACATATATTTTATGTATATGTTATACATATACTTATGTAATTTATATATAAACTATAATATATATACAATACATTAATATAGTATGTAATATATATATAATATATATACAATATATACTATATAATATATATACAATGTATGTAAAATTATTCTTTCTATTTCTCGGAAAGACCTTGACTAACACAGACCCCAAGCCAAATCCCCACAGCAAACTCACTCTTGAAGTCCTGACTTAAAAAAACTCTGCAATAATAAATGTTTATTGTTGTTTTGAGCCAGTTTTTCGCTGCTTTTTTAAAAGATGGGAGTGCTCTGCATCTATAGGTAATGAACACAACTTCCGTCTCTAAAGGGCTGATCCTGGTGAAGGTCATTAACGAGCTATGATCTTGAGAAAGTCTTTAGAACACTCTCTAGTGTTCCCCCTGATAAAAATAATGCAGGAAAATTTCTGAGCCATTCTTAAGGTAATTCAGAACCATTACTGCTGGATTTAGGAAGTGCTCTGTGTGTAGAGGAACTCCTGGCATAGATAGGCCAGTTCATGGAAAGCGTGCATCATGGACATGTAAGTATTTAAGAAACATTTTACTGGTGCCTCTTCTCTATCAGTTCATAAAATTCTCCTTGAAGACTCTGCTAGCAGTAGCCGACAGAAGGCCAACAAGCATTGCTTAAGCTCCCAGCTCTGTGCCAAGACACTCCAGAGAAAGAGGGGGAGGAGCTGTGCTCACACTGAGTGTTCACAGAAAGTATCTTCCCTCACACCCTACCAACCAGAAAAGTCTGCCCAAGGCTTATCTCACATGCCCCTGAAACCTCCCGAGGCCAATTCTCTGACCCCATCCTCCACATCACCCACAGCAGGAGAAACTCCTCAGCGGTGCAAATGTTCCTAAACAACTGGCTCTCTGAGGAGAAAGGTCTTGGTTCACAGACTTTTTTGATTTCTGTGGTCTTAATGCTTCTCTGGCAGTTTACTTAAATCTCCCGATAGGATGTTCCTGAGGTAGAGTTGGGAAAGGATGTACACAGCTAGTCCCTGAGCCAGTGCCAGCCAGCTCCCCTGCACCTCACTCTCCCTCATTCGTATTCTCTTGATTATTTTGAAATGTTCCTGCAACCTGTTCTCCTCCCCCATATTCAGCATCTCCCCGTCAGCCCAGGTCTTCATCATCTCCTGCCAGGACTATTTTGAGAGCTTCTTCCTTGTTCCTGATGTGAAGAGCCAACTCATTAAAAAAAAAAAAAAAAACCACCCTGATGCTGGGAAAGATTGAGGGCAGGAGGAGAAGGGGATGACAGAGGATGAGATGGTTGGATGGCATCACCAACTCAGTGGATACGAATCTGAGCAAATTCCAGGAGATAATGAAGGACAGGGAAGCCTAGTGTGCTGCAGTCCATGGGGCCACAAAGAGCTGGACACGACTTAGTGACTAAACAACAACTTCCCTGCCCCTCCCTCCTCACGCCTGCCCCTCCTCCCTCCCCTCCTAGGCGTCTTCTCTCAGCACCAAGCTTCCCATCCTTCACTCATAGTCTTCCACGGAAAGGTCAGAGTTGCTGGGTGTGCAGGCTCTCTATGACCAGTGATCCATCTTCTCACACACACACACACACACACACACACACACACACACTGAATCCCAAGGCACTTCTCTGATGAACAACCATACTCTTCATGTCTCCCCTTGATATTCTTACACCCTAAAACGCCCCGCTCCCAGTCACAGGCCCACTCCTCCTCTGGGCGCATCAGCATTGTCCTCTTCCTCCAGCCGCCCCCCCTTGTATCCACATAGTGTTTTAGGGAGAACTCAGTGGGGGAACTTTGGGGAGTCATGGCTGGTTCTGTGTACCCCTGCCTTTCCTCCCCTCACCAAATCTGCAAGCTCCTTGAGGGCAGGGTCCTAGAGTGAGTCTCCCCATCTTCAGCGCTTGGCGCTGTGTCCTGTGTGATGGGAGAGTCTGGGTCTGGAGGAGGGAGGGTGGTGCAGGGAGGTCAGTGGGGTGAGGCAGTGGGAATGTGCTGAGCTAAGGATTTCTCTGACCCCAGAGCTTAGCAAGGCTCCTGGCATACAGGGGTACAGGTTGCTTAGGGAGGTGGGGGATGTAGAGGGAGTGGAGTGAGGACCAAGAGCCTTTCCAGAACTTTCTATAGTGGCTGAAGCTCCCAAGACTCTGCCTCCATCTGTTTTCTCTATCTGTCTTCTAGGACCAAATAGGCCACTTGCATAGTTAAAACCCCATCTCTTAGGTTCTGTGTCTGTTATGTTGTTTTAAATTGAACAGTTATGGGCTCAAAACAACCAGTAGGCCACACGTTAATGGCTCTGGCCCAGGCCCTGGCCCCAAGGCTGGAGGGCAACCACTCCCCTTTCCCCAGTCACATTCAAGCTTCAGCCCCAAATCAATGGACAATGACTTGGATTTCAGGTAGTTTTCTTAAAATAATTGTAAGAAAACAACTTTGGCAAGTTAGCTCTGTTCAGTTACTAAGAGATTCAGCAAGTCTCTTCCCTCCAGCTGGCTTTTCCATCTGAAAAAAGAAAATCAGTGACCAGCTGATCACTAATATGTCTGACCCTATGATTCTAAGCCAGTTCCCTCTCTGTGTGCTTTAATCTCCTCCTCTGTGTGTGTGTGTGTGTGTGTGTGTGTCTGTGTGTGTGTGTACACGCTCCATCATATCCAACTCTTTGTGACCCCATGCACTGTAGCTGCCATGCTCCTCTGCCCATGGAATTTTCCAGGCAAGAATACTGGAGTGAGTTGCCTACTCCAGGGCGTCTTCCCGACCCAGGGGTCGAACCCACCTCTCCTGCATTGGCAGGTGGATTCTTTACCACTGAGCCACCTGGGAAGACGCCATCTATAAAAAGGTCATAATATCTACCCATCTCAGAGGCCTAGTGAAGATCAAATGAGATAATGAATATAAAAATATTTCTGTATGCTATAACTATGAAATATTAGTTATTATTTGTGAAATTTAATATGTGCCAAATGTCTTTTATAAACATTCCTGGATGACTTAAATAAAATTTTAACATGATGGTAGTCATCCTGTGAATGTGAATTTAGTAGAACAGGGAGAGTACATTCAAGGCAAGATCTCCTAAATGGAGACTCATCGCGTAGTTGGGCAAACTCATAAGTCAGACATCCCCTAGGTGAGCTATGGACAGTTAGAGGCCAGGCCTGTATTCATCATTTTCATTATGGCTTTTTTATTCTGCAAGATCTACACAAAGGACTGGCCATTACAATCTGGGCGAGCTTGCTTATTCTAAGTCTTGCCCTGAATGTTCAATCAGTCTTTTAACAGATGTGCTGAAGAGAATTAAAGTAACTCATGCCTGTTTGCCTTTCCCAGATGGAACATAACTAGGTCACTATAGTATTTCAAAACATCTTCCATCTCTTTTTATCATCATTATTATTATTATTCAGCCCTTGAAAACCAAGGTCAAGTTTCAGAAGTAAGCCACGTCTTACTTTGATCTTCCAGATCATGGGCATACTCTGCCTAGCAGCCTACATCCCTATGTCTCCAAGCACAGTAAAAGTCTAATTAGGAAATCTTTATGGTGTCCTTTAGAATCAGGACTCCTGGGGAATTGAAGCCAGGGATGGCAAAAGGGGTCCATGCCGCCCACAGTTTTTGCCTGAAAATGATGGCTGACTGCTTTTCTGAGCCACCAGCCAAAGAATGTTCCTCTTCTTTTGCTCGATAGATTAGCCAGGAAGTGCTTGTTGATAAACACCTGTGGGTGTGAATAGCGACTGACCCAGCTTTCCTGCTGTCCTCCTGCTTGTGTCTCCCTCTCCCCCGGCCCTTCCTCTATAATCCCCACCTCACATGTGATATTGGGAGTGCAGTTCCTGTTCAGTGGTTCCAAATGATGCTCAGAAAAAAAGGTTGACTCTAAGCAACTCACTTTTTCATCAGTAGACAGTTACCTGGTCTACAAAGATAGATGGACACAAGTGGCCCATCCACAGAGGACTGTCTGTCTTGCAATAATGTTAAAACTCTGTTGATGGAAGACACTGAGGAAGAAAGAAAAACTTGTTCTCCCCACTATCCAAAAAGCAAGTGTTAGTAAGGTTCCTTGTCCACTGACCAGCCAAACATAAACATCCTCTTGGTATCTGGAAGGCAGCCCATTACAAAACAGGCATGAAAGCAAAGTCCAGGGACTTTGCTGGTGGTCTAATGGCTGGGACTCCGTGTTCCTGGTGTGGGGGTTCCAGGTTCACTCAAGGGTAGAACAGCTAGATCCATGTGCCACAGCTGGTAGACCCCACACACCCCAGCAAGAATCAAAGATCCCACATGCCTCAACTGAGAACCGGCACAGCCAATAAATAAACAAATACAACTATTTTAAAAAAAAAAGAAAGAAAGAAAGTGAAGTCCAATGGTGTTATTGTGAAAAGATTAAATATTATTATTTGTAGTAAAATATTCTTATTATAAAATCTTTGATACTTGTTAATTTATAGATTAAAAAAGTGCATAGGTGCTCGGTCACTAACTCGTGTCTAACTCTTTGCAACCCCATGGACTGTAGCCCACTGGGCTCCTCCGCCCATGGGATTCTTTAGGCAAGAATACAGGGTGGATAGCCATTCCCTTCTCCAAGGGATCTTCCTAACTCAGGGACAGAACCTAATCTCCTGCCCTGGTAGGCAGATTCTTCACCACTGCACTACCTGATTTTAAAAAGTACGTTTCTCATAATTGATATTCTGCTGGCTACAGACGCATGAGCAGTAAAACACTGAATGATTTCTCTATTAGTAGAAAACCATTGACCCAGGCCTCTTTGTAGTAGTACTTCTCGGGTCACCCGGACCCTGGGCCCTTTTTCTGAACCCGCTCCCCCTCCACATACAGAAATCTGTCCAAGACCCAGCTATCAAAGAGTTAGCACCTGGCCAAACAAAAACCTCTAAGACCCACACCAGGCCAATACTACAGCCAGCGTCTGTTCAGAAGGGTGGGTGAACACCGTGAGCCAGTTGTTGGCTATTTTAATAACCTATCTGCACTGAGGACTTCAGGCTGGAAGAGCCTGAAGTTTCCAGCACTCTGTACCCCATGCTCTGCTCTCTGGCTCTATGGCAGCCCCATTGTGGGAACACAAGTCAAATGACTTCAGAAAGCCACAGGGCAAATGCCGTGTGCCTGGGCAGGCCCTTCCTGAACTGTGAGGGAGGAGCGGGAAACATCCTCAGTGACTAGTACGTAAATGTGGTTACTTCCCTTCGGCTGCACCCCAGAACCCCAGGTTGAGTGCCTCTTAAAAACCAGAAATAATAACATATAACAGCCACATGGGCAAGTCCCCAACCTGCCATCTGCATCAATTTCCCTCTGTTCAATCCAATGGAGAGAGATAATAACCTATCTTGGCTTAATTAACATCTGGGCCCTGCTGCTGGGAGAGTCCCAAACCCGTGTCTCCCTGTAATTGCAAACCTTTATTTATTGGGCACTTTGATGACAGCCACATAATGGAAACTATGGCCCAGACCCCACCCATAGCTTCATGCTTGCCAGTTGCCAACCTCCCCTCTTTACCCTCTCTGGCCCCTCCCTGTTACTCTCCCGCCTGTCTACCCAGCCAGCCTCCAGTATCCTTTGCTCATAATCCCCCTGCCCCATGTCATTCTGTGCATGTAGCATACTTAAATCTGGAGACCTGGACCATAGTCTCAGATCTACCTGTTACTCACTCCACTACGATGAGAGGCACGCACTTGATGTGCCCAGTCCTTTGCCTTGCATACAGTAGGTGCTAATCATTTGTGGTGGCCTTCCTTTCTGCTCCATTCCACTCTTTAGTCCCTCCCTAGGTCTCTGAGCGACTAAGCACACAGCTATTACATGTTTTAGCTTCTTCCACTGGATTACAAGCTCCATGAGAGCAGGGATGTCTTCTTGTCTCCTTAGTTCAGTTCAGTTCATTCGATCAGTCGTGTCTGACTCTTTGCGACCCCATGAATCGCAACACGTCAGGCCTCCCTGTCCATCACAAACTCCCGGAATTCACTCAGACTCACATCCATCGAGTCCGTGATGCCATCCAGCCATCTCATCCTTGATCGTCCCCTTTTCCTCCTGCCCCCAATCCCTCCCAGCATCAGAGTCTTTTCCAATGAGTCAACTCTTCGCATGAGGTGGCCAAAGTACTGGAGTTTCAGCTTTAGCATCATTCCTTCCAAAGAAATCCCAGGGCTGATCTCCTTCAGAATGGACTGGTTGGATCTCCTTGCAGTCCAAGGGACTCTCAAGAGTCTTCTCCAACACCACATCAACTCTTCGCATGAGGTGGCCAAAGTACTGGAGTTTCAGCTTTAGCATCATTCCTTCCAAAGAAATCCCAGGGCTGATCTCCTTCAGAATGGACTGGTTGGATCTCCTTGCAGTCCAAGGGACTCTCAAGAGTCTTCTCCAACACCACGGTTCAAAAGCATCAATTCTTTGGCGCTCAGCCTTCTTCACAGTCCAACTCTCACATCCATACATAACTACTGGAAAAACCATAGCCTTTGCTAGACAGAGCTTAGTCGGCAAAGTAATGTCTCTGCTTTTGAATATGTTATCTAGGTTGGTCATAACTTTTCTTCCAAGGATTAAGCGTCTTTTAATTTCATGGCTGCAATCACCATCTGCAGTGATTTTGGAGCCCCCCAAAATAAAGTCTGACACTGTTTCCACTATTTCTCCATCTATTTCCCTAGGCCCACCCCAATCCCCTCCTCAGACTCACCCACCTCACATCCACAACCAGAAGAGTCCTTGGCACACAGTAGGTGCATTATATAAATGTTTTTTCAGTGAAGGAGAGAATGGGAATGAATGGATGAAGACATGCACAGGTTAAGGTCAAAATTATCTAGGTAGTAGGTAGGGAAACGTATAATTTATCATCCAAACTAGGTCACTTTTGAGAGTGAAAGATGGCTCTACTATAATTACATGAAGACACTGGTGTAAATGGGAACTGTCTGAAGTGAACCAGTTCTCATGCCACAGTGAGGATCCTGCCAGCTGCAACTAAGCCATCCCAGTAGAGGCCTCTGTGGATCATGGGCACCCAAGATACAGAGGCTTCCTCAAGGAAACTGGTGATTTCTCTTCATTTAAGGACCCTTTAAGATTAAAAACAAACAGAAAGGAAGACTCAGAGTACAATGGAAAGGAAAGAGGGATGTGATTTGAAGTTTTTCTTGGCCAAACTGGGAAGATCAGCATAGCTCTCGCATTGTGCTATGAGTTTTCACTGATCATTTCCCATGACGCCAAGCACAACAGTTTGCGTTTACAGTACAGCTCAGCTGTGCCCTAGAGCACGGTCCCAGGCATACCCACAGGAACATGCATGCACACACACACCAGCTGCATTAGGACAAGAGATCCTAAGCACTCCTGTGTATACTCTATTTATATAGCATGTCTTCCAAGAAACAACCTAGAGCTTCCACATTTCTAGAAAAGAGGACTCTGTCCATTTCAGGGCCATCTATTACAGAGGTCAATGACTGCAAATATTTGGGGCAGTAGTATGTATGCCTATTGATCTGAGTATAGAACAGTAATCACACAAGAAATACTGATCTGAGTTAATCACCACATGCAACAAAATGACTCTCTTTACAGAGAACAAACAAAAATCCAGCCAGAGAACACAGGCAGTTGCCTCTCTTCTGCCATAGCTGGTGGAAGAGTTTGGGCTGGAGATGTAGTCATGTAGCTTAGGTGAATATCTAGAACTTCAGATGGAAAATTAGCTTGTAATATTTCCACAGAAAGCATGCCATTCAAACCCCCACCTACTGTTTCCTTTTCCTAACAGATTACTTCCTCATTTGCCTGTTTTCCCTCCTTGGGTTCTGGAACATGTTTCATGGAAAATGTCCCTGCCCAGGTACACATTTGTTTTTGGAGGTGCCCCGTGAAGGCTCACTCATCCCAACTGTGTTATTTCAATCCGGATATTCCAGCAGCCACCACTCCTTTTCTGCACCGCTCTTTGTCAAGAGCACCAACTTGTTCAACATTTAGATTTGGAGCCTCAAAGCAACCTGAGAGATGGTTTGGTTAGCTGTCACTATCTCCATTGCACAAGAAGAACTGGCTCCCCAAATGAAATTGCCCAAGGTCAAAGAGCTGGTGTATGGGAAAATCAAGGCTAGAACCAAGTCTCAAGTCCACTTCTCTTTCAGCTATACCCACAGTCTCACACACAGGAATACTGTGGCCACTCCATCTTAGTCCCCCAATCTCACACTTGTCAGCTAACATTGGACATCTTCTAAGACCTGGGTCAAAGGAAGGAAGTAGCAGAGATACGTACTACAGAAAACTAAAGTCTCTTTGGACTTCATCAACATGAACACCTCCAAAAGGGTCTGACCAGCCATGGGCTCTGTGAACTTCATCAGCATTACTGATGTGAGAAGAGCCCCACACACCTTGGTGTGGCTCCATATCTCATTCAAACAAGCAGCATAAATAGGAGCACCTGATCGCATAATACTCCTTTAAAGAGATGAGCTCCTCTACTGGAAATCAGGTAGTGTGAGCATTTACCCTGGGAATCAAGGATGCTGAGGATGAAATGTATTGGCCTGCAAGGACTAAGACAGGTTTACCTGCCAAGAAAACCTTGGGAGAGGACAGACAGCAGCTGTGGACAAGGACCTGCAGTTCTTGGTCTTATGATCTCTAAATGGTGCCTGGGAATCATTTGCCAGCCCTGATTGAGCACACAGAACTGAGAGTAGGACCCAGGGGCCCTACTCACCCTCTCTCCTTGAACTCAGGTGATCTTGGAAACCTCGCTTTCTCTGTGTATGAGTTCAGCTGCAAAAGTGCAACCTTTAGGAACATGACTTATAACCGCAGAACATCTGTGATGTTAGGAGAGTGCATCTGTGATGCACTAAAATATTTCTTCCTGCTCACTGTGGCCTCCTCCAATACAGTGCCTGAAATTCTATTATTCAGCCTTTTACATCTCAAAAGCTTTAAAATCCAAGAGACCCCTATTAAAATGTCAGTTTCCTGAAGAAGCGACTTAGGAAAGAATTTGGGACTCACTGTTGGCTTTAGGAACAATAGCTTGAAAAGGTGAAGCATGAATGTGGACACTTCTGGAAGGGAGGCGGGCCCTGCACGTCACACACACATTCAGCCCACGTCACTGAGGCAGAGAGGCCCCCTGTGTTCCTGTTGAGGACTTCTAAGAGGCAGTAGTGTGGCATCTTGGAAAGAGATTGAGAGAAATTAAAAGCCTGAGTTCTAATCATGGCTCTGCGATAAGCTACCCACATCACTTGAACAAGTCCTTTCCCCTCTCTGAACTCAATGTTCTCGTCCATAAAAGGAAGGAACTAACTAGCTCGGTCTGGCCCTCAGACTCTCAGAAAGAGTAGATGATCTTGGGAGTGAGCTGGTGACCTCCTGAACCATTCATTGGTGGCTAATCCTGGGACAGAAGGGATGGAGAATCCCTGACAGGCAGCAAAGAACAAATTCTCCTAGGACAGGGATCTGTGATTGGGATGGGTCCTGGCGCAGGAAAGAGCAAGGTGGTGAGGAAGATGCCCCAGGATGCCAATTCCCTCTTACTCCCAGACTTCTTCCAGGGCTTCAAGGTTCCCTCATGGTCTTTGATCAGTGGTCAAGGCTCTTTCCTCAAAGAGTAGCTGGGTTGCTTGCAAACTAACTTATCCCAATACAAAAAGATACAGGGGACAAGAGTGTAGGACTTTGAGTTAGGAGATCTGACTTCTGGCCCAACTTGTTGAGTGATCTTGAACACATTATTTTATGTCCCCTAACCTGGCTAGGTGGAGCAATGGTAAAGAATTTGCTTGCCAATGCAAGAGATGCAAGAGACATAGGTTCAATTTCTGGGTTGGGACGATCCCTTGGAGAAGTAAGTGGGGAAATCTCTCCAGTATTCTTGCCTGGAAAATTCCATGGACAGAGAAGCCTGGCAGATTACAGTCCTTCAGGGTCCCAAGGAGTCAGATAAGACTTAGCAACCACGCACGCACAACCTGGCCCTTAGGTAGAATATCAGTCTGCATTTTAGGACACAGCATAGGCCTCCTCCAATACAGTGCCTGAAATTCTATTATTCAGCCTTTTACATCTCAAAAGCTTTAAAATCCAAGAGACCCCTATTAAAATGTCAGTTTCCTGAAGAAGCGACTTAGGAAAGAATTTGGGACTCACTGTTGGCTTTAGGAACAATAGCTTGAAAAGGTGAAGCATGAATGTGGACACTTCTGGAAGGGAGGCGGGCCCTGCACGTCACACACACATTCAGCCCACGTCACTGAGGCAGAGAGGCCCCCTGTGTTCCTGTTGAGGACTTCTAAGAGGCAGTAGTGTGGCATCTTGGAAAGAGATTGAGAGAAATTAAAAGCCTGAGTTCTAATCATGGCTCTGCGATAAGCTACCCACATCACTTGAACAAGTCCTTTCCCCTCTCTGAACTCAATGTTCTCGTCCATAAAAGGAAGGAACTAACTAGCTCGGTCTGGCCCTCAGACTCTCAGAAAGAGTAGATGATCTTGGGAGTGAGCTGGTGACCTCCTGAACCATTCATTGGTGGCTAATCCTGGGACAGAAGGGATGGAGAATCCCTGACAGGCAGCAAAGAACAAATTCTCCTAGGACAGGGATCTGTGATTGGGATGGGTCCTGGCGCAGGAAAGAGCAAGGTGGTGAGGAAGATGCCCCAGGATGCCAATTCCCTCTTACTCCCAGACTTCTTCCAGGGCTTCAAGGTTCCCTCATGGTCTTTGATCAGTGGTCAAGGCTCTTTCCTCAAAGAGTAGCTGGGTTGCTTGCAAACTAACTTATCCCAATACAAAAAGATACAGGGGACAAGAGTGTAGGACTTTGAGTTAGGAGATCTGACTTCTGGCCCAGCTTGTTGAGTGATCTTGAACACATTATTTTATGTCCCCTAACCTGGCTAGGTGGAGCAATGGTAAAGAATTTGCTTGCCAATGCAAGAGATGCAAGAGACATAGGTTCAATTTCTGGGTTGGGACGATCCCTTGGAGAAGTAAGTGGGGAAATCTCTCCAGTATTCTTGCCTGGAAATTCCATGGACAGAGAAGCCTGGCAGATTACAGTCCTTCAGGGTCCCAAGGAGTCAGATAAGACTTAGCAACCACGCACGCACAACCTGGCCCTTAGGTAGAATATCAGTCTGCATTTTAGGACACAGCATGGCCTCCAAGTTTGGAGGTAATGAAAGGGATGTCTGTCAGGCAACTCCTGCTCTGCCTTGGCCAAGAGGAACATCACTTCCAAATTAAGCTGTGGTGATGGCCGAGGCCACAGTGAGACCTAAAGATCTTCCCAGAGCTCCAGACAGTTTCTAGCCCACAGGCAGATGTTCCTTCTATTCTTACCTACTAGGAAAATAGAGGAAAGCAGAAACACACTAACTTTAACCTTTGCTCCTTTTTAGCTCAGAACATTAGTTTTGCAGTTATCAAACTGCAAGATCAAATCAGTCAATCCAAATCAACCCTGAATATTCACTGGAAGGACTGATGCTGAAGCTGAAGTTCTAATACTTTGGCCACCTGATGCAAAGAGCTAGCTCATTGGAAAAGACCCTGATACTGGGAAAGATTGAAGGAAAAAGAAGGGCAGCAGAGATGAGAGGTTAGAAAGCATCACAGACTCAATGGACATGAATTTGAGCAAACTCCAGCAGACAGTGAAAGACAGAGGAGCCTGGCATGCTGCAATCCATGGAGTCACAAAGAGTTAGACATGATGTAATGACTGAACAGCAGCGACACCCATCTGTTTTATCTACAAGGATTCTGAGACTAGAGAGAGAAAATGACTCGACTGGCTCAACGCAGCCAGAGTCCAGATCACTTCAAGGCCTGGATTCAAGACTCTTTCTGCAGACGTCTGCCATACCACATTATGTGAACCTTTACTTGGCTCGAGTTACAGGGAAAGATTTGGTCCATGATTCCATTCAAAGACAATTACAAGTAAACCACCCTTCTCTAACCAGAACCATCCCTCCCTTAGAAGATTAGGAAGTTTCAAGAAAAAAGTTGAGAACTGAATCTACCTTATATAGAGTAGAGAAGTCACTGAATCCCAATCCTTCCCTCCTTTCCTTAAAAAATATATATTTCCTTAAAATATATATAAAATATAAATATAAAATTATACATATTTATAAAACATATAAATCCATATATCCTTAAAATCTTGACTCCTCCATCTGGGTGATGGCCTTGAACTTTATCAGCCCTATTCTCCTATCCTGAAGTGAAATCACCCCTTTATTCCTTCCTTAGCATTTCCTGAGCACCCTACTAAGTGTTGGGCTCTGTGCTAAATTTGGTGGATCAGACAGGCCTAAAGTTACATGCCTGTCCTTGGAGAACTCAGCCAACCAAGAATGATACAGATGATCAATAAACATGGTACCATGGAAAGAGCTCCCCTCCCCTCAAACTATACCTGCTCTTCTAGGGCAAGAACTTGCCAGACCAGATCTCAGAGGTGAAGCAAGTGGAGACCAGGTTCCTCTGGGGGCTGCCACTTCTACCCCTGCAGCAGGGTCCTTGCCAGGAAGAGACACCTGGCCCCCTCCCTCCAGCATCATGTGGCCAGTAGACACGCATGCACACTTGGGGGTGAGAGTGGCCTGTTGATGAAGGGCACACACGTTTATTATCCAGCATCTACCATGTGTAAAATGTAGGGACACATTAGGAAGAGGGAAACAGCCAGTTTCTGGATCCTAAAGCCAAAAACCTAGTTATGAGCCATTAAAACTGGAGGAATGTGAAAAGAGGAGGTTAGAAGTTTGGACCCCTTGGTCATGGTGTTTCCTTGTATGACCCTGGGCAGGACATCACCCCTCTGTGCCTCATTTCTTCATTTCTAAGTGGGGGCAGGGCCAGAGCATGCCCTGGGATTGCAGGATTGGTGGTGATGAATGACTGTCTGCTTGGCTTATTTTTCTGTTAAAGTTTGGGCTTTCCTGTCACTTATGTGACTCAAGTCTGAACTAGGTTTGTGGAAAGGAAGAGAAATGAAGCCAGGGTCAGGTAGAAAGCTGCGTAATAGGTGATGCCTGAGGGGAAGGATGTGTTACAGGAAGACTGGGACTGGAGAGACGAAGAGGAGAAACCAGAAAGGAGGCAGTCGCAAGGGCTCCTCTCCTTGGGGGGAGGAAACAGGAGCCTTGGCTGGTGTCACCCAACAGTCCTAGAAAAGTGATGGAATTAGCGCCAAGCTCCAGGGCCACCTAACCATTCAAACCACCGAAATGACGGTTACTTAAGGCTGTTCAAATTAGGTCACTCCAGAGCTGGGGGCATGGGTGGGATATTGGGGTGGTCCCAGGCATTTTGTGAACAGGGATGAGCCAACAGAAGCAGAAAGGTGCCAGCTAACCATAAAGCCAGATCCAGATGTGCTGAGCACATGGAACATTCTCCCGAATAGATTATATGCTGGATCACAAAGCCAGCCTTGGTAGATTTAAGAAAACTGAAATCACATCACGTGTCTTTTTTGACCACAACGTTATAAGACTAGATATCAACTACAAGGGAAAAATAACTGCAAAAAACACAAACACGTGGAGGCTAAACAATATAGTACCTAACAACCAATGGAAGAAATCAAAGAGGAAATCAAAACCTACCTCAAGACAGATGTGGCCAAGTATAGAAAAACTTGGTGCAGAGAATACAGAGTACCATGGCCCCAGGGGCCTGCCTGCATGCCTGAAGCCCTGAATAGTTTCCCACGTGTCAGACGGGGCTCCTAGCCCCAGCTGTCTGTGCACATTTCTAGCTCTGTCGTGCATCACTGACCAACAAATATTCAGGCTACTGATGCATACTACACAGAGCAAAGTTCTGCTTATTCCATTACTAAATCCTGGTAGAAATGAGGGCAATGAGCTCCTAATAGAATTATGTTTCTCATGGTCCTTGGCAACTCCCATGAGGTTTTCTAATCTCCAGTGTGGTGCCAGGGGTGGATTCTACCAGCCAGATCTTTCTCCTTTCACAAGCTGAACTCTTAAAAGGAGCTCTGTCCCTGGGAGGGCATCATGCTTGCTTAGTATAACAGGGCCTTTCTAATTTGTTTAAAATCTACTCTTCTGCTGACACTGTAGTAGTTGAAAGGGTACATAATACTATTGTTTCTTTTACACCATCCTGCTCCTCCCTCCTTCTGCCTCAACACACACAACAAACTGTGCAAATATGGGATGTCTGTGCTGAGGGAGGTGGAGGAACACCTCCTTTGTGGATGTACACGGCCACCCTTGCAACCATCTCTCTTGCCACCAGAAGTCACTCCTTATTTCATGCAGTCAATGCCTCCTTGTGGGACATAGAGGATTACTCACGCTGGCGAAGAATGCGGCAAATGTCTCACTGCATTTAAAGTACCATCAGCTTGTAAAGGAGAAAGAGGAGCCTCACCTTGCAAGACAGAACAGCTGTTTGACAAATAAACCAGACCTCAGGTGTGTTCCATAACATGTAACGTGTATCTCCTCTGCCTCACTGTACTTATGTCATACCACTCTTTTCCCTCTGAGTGTTATGAGTAAATTGGTTTTCGGGTTTTTGTTTTTTTTCATTCAAAACATCTCTCCTTACACTAGTGATATCATCCCTGGAAGACTGAGGTGTAAGAAGAGGTGAATCACATATCACCTTCCTATCTCATCTAGAATTACAATAGCCAGAGCCATGGGGTGCAGTGGGGATAAAAGCCAAAAAGTAGAGGGGAGGAAAGAGGGAAGGGGAGGGCGCAGTGGGGTGGGTAGAGGAAGTCTTCTGCAGTCTGCTTATTTTCTTCTTCCTCCTACCTCACCCTCTAAACACCCCTTCCCTATTTATAAATCAGAGAATAGGAAAAATCAGACTTTAAAGACATCGTTGCCTTATATTTATTGATGGTATTGGTGTGAATGTCATTCGTCTGAATCTTCTGACCCATCATTGTAACCCCATTCATCACAGACAAAAGCCACCTCGGCATTTCTCTGGACTCAGTTGGATTAAGGATGACATGTAGACTCTGCCCCACCTCCAAGTATTTGTCAAATGATCTTCACCCTGATTAAGGCTCTCATCCGCTTCAAACAGCAGAGGAACCTGGCCGTGTATGGCAATAATTTGAAATGTGAGATCTAAGCATGCAAACTAGTGATGGACCACATAGCTGACTTTCCTGACCTCTCTCTGCCTGGGGGTATGAAAACATCATTCAATCATGTGCATCTGAGGTATTCAGGAAAAAGGATAGGGACTCTCAACCAAGTCAAAATATAATAAAAGAGAAAGATAAAGATGGATCTTGTTCTAAGGCCCTCAAGAAGTGACTGAATATTTTTCAAATTCCCACCCACACTTGCTTTTCTAATAAGGATCACCTATTAACTTCTGTTAATTAGGAAAAAAAAATCTCTTCTCCCCACCCCCTACCCCTCCTTCCTCTATGGTTTCAGTGAATTCTAGACTCCTTAAGGATCACTGGGTCTATCTGCTCAGAACACATTTACAATGAAAACAAAACCAAGGGCCTCAGGACAGCAGGGAAGGCCAAGAGAGCAATCAATTTCTGCAACATAGGAAAAAAGGGCCCACAAGGGCAAAGGGGAAAAAATAATTTGCAGAAGGCACAGTTTTGGCAGCAT
Organism: Madoqua kirkii; assembly: GCA_006408675.1. NCBI lineage: Eukaryota > Metazoa > Chordata > Mammalia > Artiodactyla > Bovidae > Madoqua > Madoqua kirkii. The sequence continues at coordinate 26,623 of SJYC01131780.1, forward strand.
CTTATTACAGCTTCCAGCTGACCGGGTGCAGCCAAACTCGAGACATCTGTTTGGAGTTTACAACAGAAACAAACACAGAGCAAGCGTGAAAACGCTAAGACACACACACAGCCCCAGCTCTAGCGCTCCTGCTCCGCCTTGACCTCCAAACCACGCTCCCACTGGGTCAGCTGGGCTGCAGAAGGAAAGAAAATGGGCTTTTCCACCTGCTCCCCACCCCACTCCACCTGCACTGTGACTCATTCAAGCCATGACTAGAACTTAACTTTCCTTTCTCCTTGCTTTTCCTTTCAGGAAAAACAGAGCTGCTCCCACTCCTTACAGAACCTCATAGGGACTTCCATTCGTTCTCTACTTCTCATCTTACAGTTCCTTGAGCTGTTTGGGAAGGAAAAGGTGAACTGCAGGAGGTGGTAAAACCCTAGAAGACCTTGAAAGTTACCCCTCCCTAAATCACCTCACAAGTCTGGCAGTGAGGACCCAGCATCTCCAAGAATTGCCTCAAAGAGGTCAGAAATAGCTGATGCGTATAGAACTGAGTAAGTGAAGAATCGGGCCTACCTGCAGTACACAGAGTTTCAGAGGACAGGAAAGGTCCCAGACTACGCATAAATCGGGTTCCCCCTTCTCAATCACCTCCAAGTCCTTTGAAGGACAAAGACTAGCCTCCCAACCCTGTCCCAGATAAGGTCACACCCTCTCCCGCCCACGCCCATGGCCAAGCATTTTCTGAAGCAGCTTTGGATGCTCACCTGTTCTGTTCAATTTTCCTCTTTATTCTCTTCCCCACTGGCGTGCAAACAGAACCAGAGCACTGCTACTCTTAAAAAATAACAAAATGTTTTATACACATTTCTGTATATACAACTGAACAACATTTTACATGTCCCTTTTGCACAGCAAAAGATATAAACATTGGACTCTGAGAACACAATTATGTACAAGAAAACCAAAAAGATGTCAAAAATACTTCACAACAGTGCAAAAATATTTTACACAGTATCACGGAGTGAGATCTTTTGAGCAGGAGCAAGGTGTGTGTGTTTCTTAAGGAAAACTTTTTCTAGGTATTAGATGTCGATAACTGTAAACAAAATGCGACTTTCTTTCTCCCCCTCTCCCTTTCCCACTAGTTATTTGAGGAATTTGGCAGAATTTCAAGGGTCTGAGTCTGAGGTAAACAACCCAAGCTCTCGCACCAAAAAGACTGGGTCCAAGGAGGTGGCATTAAAGCCTCAAACACTGTGAAAGCAATTAAAAACAAAAACAAAAACTGCCTTGTCAATGACAACGCTAGGCCCTCCCAGATGGCCGGTGCGGGAGGAAGTTAGCCCCTCCTCCTCAGGTCCCAGCTGCCCCACAAACAGGAAACTTGCTAACACCAGCGCCTTTCCCTTCCCCAGACCCCAGATGGCGACCTCTTTCCCCTTCCTTGTAGGGTTCTCCTCCCCCGTATCTCCACTTGCAATCTGAGCCCCGCTTCAAACACAGCCATTTGTCTGGGTGTAGAGGGGGAGGGTCTGGGCCTCAAGTGTCCCATTTCCCCTTTCCTGGGACAGGTCGGGAGGTAAGGAAGTGGTGGAGAGACGCGTGGGGGTCACGATCGGGCGCCAGGGGCGCGCACAGGACACTGCTGGGAGCTCAGCCCGAGTGGGGCTCGTCTGGGCTGGCGCAGTCCGCGGGGCCGGATGGGTCCCCGGCGGTGGCAGTGTTGGCATCCGGGCCCCCTCCTTCAATGGAGCTCTCGCTACCCGTGCTCTCGCCCGACAGCAGGCGCGTCACCCGCAAGTCCGCCTGCAGGCTGCGCACGTCGTTGCCAAAGCTGAGCTCGCCCAGGTCGTTAATAAGCTGCGAAAGCTCGGCCCTCATGTCGGAGGTGCTACCCAGCAGCAGAGGCGACGACCCAGCCTCAGGGCCCGGCGAAGCCCCGCCGCCCCCCAGCGCCTCCTCGTGGCCACTCTCCAGCGTGTCCAGCAAGTCCCCGCATTCGAAGTGCATGGCCACCACCAGCGCCCGCTTCGCTTCGGCCTCTGGCTCTGCCGGCTCTCCCTCCCCGGCTCGGTCCTCCTCCTCCTCGGGGCAACCCTCTGCGTGCTCCTCTTCCTCTTCCTCCTGCAGCTCCTGCTCCTGCTGTTCGCCGAGCAGGTCCTCGGTGATGGAGCCGAGCTTGGGCGCACTTCGGCTGCGCTCCACCGGCGGTTTGTAGCAGCAGGGTCCGTGCAGGAGCAGCTTGCGCAGCGGCACTAGCGGGATGGTGTGAGCGCCAACCAGCTCCTGCTGCTGGTGACGCGCGTCGTCCCGCCGCTTGAGCCGTTTAAATTCCGCTAGAGCGTTGGCCGACGTCTGGTAGAGCAGCAGGGCCATAGCCTGCGCCTTCTCGGGCTTCGACACGAGTACCGCGTGACAGCGAGCATGACCGCCTTGTGCTTGAGCTCGTGCCGGTACACCCAGGCGAAGACCTTGGGCAGTCGTGCGTCCGCCACACAGTAGGTAACGCGGTGCAGCAGGTACAGGTGGCCAGGGCGCCGCAGCGCGCGCTCCTCGGCGTGCACCATGCGGATACCCTGCGCACTCACAGTCAGTTTCATCTTGGTGCCCTGACGGCCCGCCTCGCTCTTGCTCCAGATCTTGCCCACCGCTAGGTCGGTGCAGCCGTCGCCGCGCGCCTGGATGGTGGTGGCATTGCCCAGGTAGAGCACAGTATAAGTGGGGTCCTCGCTGGTGATGTGCAGTTTCTTGCGCTTGGAGCGGAACATGCTGCCCACCCGGCTGAGCGCGCCTTCGGGGCACGCCCTCGCTAGCGAGCTGAGCGCCGAGTAGTGCAGGCTCACCGCGTAGCCCTTGGGCTTGGACGCCTGCCGTGGCGGCGCCTCGGCCAGCAGCTCGAACTTGTGCTTCTTCCACGGCAGCATCTCCGGAGGGTGCCCCCGCGCAGCTGGGCGGCGGCGGCGGAGCGCCGGTTGAGAGCCCGGCTGAGCCACCCGCCCCGGCCGGGCTCGGCCCGGGCAAGACCGAAAAATAAAACTCTGCTGGGAGTGGCCCAATCAGGAGTGGGGGCGGGGGAATGGGGGTGTATAAGGCTCGAGAACCCAGCAAAAGAGGTAGGGGTCGAATTTTGTTTTGTTTGTTTGTTTAAGATTTAACTGCAAGGGGGAGGAGGGAAGGAGCACATAGATTTACCCCAGCCTGAGCAGGATCAGGGCAGAGTCTTAAGCAGGCATAATGAGAGAAAGATAGCACAAGAGTGGGGCGGAAAACGTCTTTAGAGAAAGATGTGCGCGTGCAAATAAATGAAAAACCCCCCAGCAAAAGCAGCCGGGGTAGTGCGAGGATACGCAGGAACTCCTCGGCGAAGGTGAATAAGGGCCCCCCTCTCACATACACACAGTCGCTAGGGCCAGAAACCGCGGAAACTCAACCGCGAGTGTACCCAGGGGTACACTCCCCACCTCCAAGGGCTGCTGGAGGCAGAGAGCCCCTCGGTTGAGCGGGTCCCAGAAGCAGTTGCTTGCCCCAAGTGCGCTCCGATGGTGGGTCCGGATGGCCGCGGCGGGCCCCGCGCAGCAATCCCTCCGTGGCTCACTGCATCTTCCCACAGGCAGGACGCCGAGGACTCGGGCTCCGCGGCTCACTGTTAGGGCTGACTCCGCGAGGGCAGCGCGGGGCTCCGAGGGCCAGGCGTGCGCATGGTCGGCTCCCGGGACGGTCGCTACCTCATTTCTTTTCTCCGGAGGATGTCTGACTCGGCTCCCGGGATCCCCAGGTTCGGCTGCCAACCTTTGCAGCGCGCCCTCTCCGGTGCTACGAGCGGTAGCTGCCTCGCCAGCCTCACATCCTTGCCGTCCGAGAGAAAGATCTCGGGTAAATATAGGCCGGCACGAACCATTCGCCGCGCGAGGACAGGGGAGGAGCAGAGACAAGGATCTGTTTCAGGCTTGGACACCTCGCGGTTTGCCGATCTCTTAAAGGGATCTGGTTGCAGCCATTGGTGGGGGGAAAGGGGAGACCGCTCCAGTCTGTCAATTTAATCCCAAATTTGCCAATATCCCCTATATCTACAGAAATCTCCAAGACCTGGGGTTACCCCGCAGGAAAAGCAACTTGAATTCTGACACTCCACCCCCAGGCTGAATTGCAACTCACTGAATAAATGTATGTCTCCATCGAAACTTCTGGGGGAGGCGGTGGAAGGTGGGATTTAGACTATAATATGCAAAAAGGTTGGGGAAATAGTAATTCTTTATATGTGTGAGAGCTTTCTGAGAATGACTGGGTGCTATTTTTCCCCTCAGAATTTTATTCTGTCAAAGAAAATTAAGAAGGGCAAAGAAAACATCTTTCACTCTCTTGAAGCCCTTTCTCCACAGGTAAACAGGAGATAGTGAAAAGAGAGCTGAGTGGTAATAAGATGTTTGGAGTGAACACTAAAGTATGTATTTGATAAATAAGCTCCTAACCCCCAGTAGTGGCCCCGCCTTCTGTCAGGGCCTAAGCTGGAGAGCACTTTTCTAAATAATCCTAGTGTGGGGTTAAGAACTCAGTTTACTTTGGCTTGCCAGTCATTTAGTTTTATTACATCACTATCACATTATGGATGAAAATTCCTAGTAAAAATTCAAATGACTTTTATTTGTTTAAAATAATGCCCATCCACCCTCCATGAGAATGATTAGCATGATTCTCTTCTCTTGTGCCAGTTGACAGTGGCGATTTAATCATCTGGCCGGCTTGACCCTTGGTTAGTAACTCATTTCTGGGCCCTTGAAACAACCAGCTTTCCTCTATGGTCTACTTAAAGCAAAACCACTTGTAGCTGGAATGTGTAATAAATGTCTTGATAACCCTGCATGGAACACCCAAGCTCATCCCACAGGAGAACAATAGACCCTCCCACTCTCCAGGCCCTGGCTTCTGGGGATCTGGATGTTTCTGGCTTCCATGCCAGGTCCTGATCTCAGTACAACCATAACCCCTCCTCGGGATTCTCTGGCCCTCTATTTTTGCTAACTTTTAACTTTTCTTTGAAAGTAAGTGAAATTCACTCAGTTGTGTCCGACTCTTTTGCGACCCCATGTATGTCCATGGAATTCTCCAGGCCAGAATACTGGAGTCGGTAGCCTTTTCCTTCTCCAGGGATCTTCCCAACCCAGGGATCGAACCCAGGTCTCCCACATTGCAGGCAGATTCTTTACCAGCTGAGCCAGGACTCAATTTTCTAGAGTCATTGGTACTGAATTTCAGTTTAACTAACTTTCCTGAGTACCTTTTGGTAACAGGCCCTGAACTGGGAGCTGACAGACCTAATTCCTGTCTCCAAGAAACTCCCAGTCCAGTGAAGGATATAAACTCACCCAACTCTGGGCTTCTGCTAGAACGTAAATTCTATGAGAGCACCCTGTCTGCCCCAGTGCCTGGCACCACTTAATTGTTGAATGAATGAATGAAACATGCACGTAAACAAGAAGATGGAGTGGATCAAATGCCCTGTGAAGATCCCAGAGTACTCTGAGAAACTGGAGAAGAAAAGATTCTTTGTGACTAGGAAAATCAAAGAAGGTTCCACAGAGGTGGTTATGTTTAAAATGAACGAGACGTCACCAAGCCGGAAAGAGTTAAAGGGCTTTCCAGACACAGCAAACAGAACATAATAATGCATGCACATGTCCAGTGTAGGCTGGCGTTTAATAACAATGAAACAGGAGAACTTTCCTGGTGGTTCAGTGGTTAAGAATCCATCTGCCAATGCAGGGGACATGGGTTCGATCCCTTGTCTAGGAAGATTCTACACGCCATGGGACAACTAAGCCCATGTGCCACAACTAATGATGCCCACGTGCCCTTCAGCGTGTGCTCTGCAACAAAAGAAGCCCCAGCAATGAGAAGATCACACTGCAGCCACAGAACAGCCCCTGCTCTCCGTAACTAGAGAAAGCCTGTGTCCAGCAGCAAAGCCCCAGGGCAGCCAAAACAAAATAAATAGTTTTTTTAAGTGAAAGAGGAAAATTTCCTGATCAAACAAGGAATTCTCCTGATCGTGCTTTCTGGGCTCTCCTAGTCTCTGAGAGAAGGAATGGCCTTTTCATGGCTGGCTGGGCCCAGAATGTCATCAGACCAGAGCTATAATGACTTACCCCTCAACTGCACTGATAGGTTAATGGAGACAAGGTGTGGAAGGAGCTGGTTAGGACTGTAATAAGCCACTTAAACCAAGGTTAATTCCTCTTCTGCTTGCATTTCAAGAATATCTTATAGTGGCAATGAAGTAGAGAGAGTAAGTGGTCCAAACAAAAAAATATCCTATAAAAAACACACCAAATTAATTTGTGCTAAGTGACCTTTAGCTAGTCCATATCTCAAAGTCTAGACTCTACAAAAACAGACATCATGTTCAAGCAGTTAACATTTCCAAATTACTCAGAGGTCCAAGGATTACGACAAGGCTGTATATTGTCACCCTGCTTATTTAACGTATATGCAGAATACATCATGCGAAATGTTGGATGAAGCACAAGCTGGAATCAAGATTGCCAGGAGAAATATCATCTTCAGATATGCAGACGATACTACATTGATGGCAGAAAGCAGAGAGAAACTAAAAAGCCTCTTGATGAGGGTGAAAGAGGAGAGTGAAAAAGCTGCCATGAAACTCAACATTCGAAAACTTAAGATCATGGTATCCAGTCTCATCACTTCATGGCAAATAGAAGGGGAAAAAGTGGAAGCAGTGACAGATTTTATTTTCTTGGGCTCCAAAATCACTGTGGACAGTGACTGCAACCATGAAAATTAAAAGACACTTGCTCATTGGAAGGAAAGCTATGGCAAACCTAGACAGCACATTAAAAAGCAGAGATGTCACTTTGCCGACAAAGGTCCATATAGTCAAAGCTGTGGTTTTTCCAGTAGTCATGTGCTGATTTGAGAACTGAACCATAAAGAAAGCTGAGTGCTGAAGAACTGATGCTTTCAAATTGTGGTCCTGGAGAAGACTCTTGAGAGTCCCTTGGATTGCAAGGAGATCAAACCAGTCAATCCTAAAGGAAATCAACCCTGAATATTCTAATGAAGGATTGATGCTGAAGCTGATAGGCTCCAATACTTTGGCCACCAGATGCGAAAAGCCAACTCATTGGAAAAGACCCTGATGCTGGGAAAGATGGAAGGCAAAAGGAGAAGGGGGTGGCAAGAGGATGAGATGATTAGATAGCATCACCAACCGACTGAATGGACGTGAATTTGAGCAAACTCCAGGAGACAGTGAAGGACAGAGGAGCCTGGTATTTATGCTATAGTCCATGGAGTCACAGAGTTGGACACGACTTAGTGAGTGAATAAAAATGAACAACAACCAAGGATCAGAAGGGTTTAGGGAGGAAGTGGAGGCGCTGGTGATGGGAGCTAGGGCTTGTCTCAACCTCCACAAGAGGCACCTCCTTGGGCTTCATGCAGTGGCAGAGAAATCAGTGGTGCTCAGCAGCAGGGAGGACTCCGCTGGCGGCCCAGGCTTTCCACAGACTCAATGTCCCAGGTGCACAGGCTCACAGAGCTGCTCCTGGGCTATCTTCTTAGTGAGCTTATTTTCAACCTGGGAGGAAAGAGAAGATTTAGGCAAATATGAGCACTCCGATGTGTAAGACACACCGTGTAGACCTGAGATGTGGAACAGTTCCAGAATAGACCTCAGCAAAGTCAGCTGGCAAGGGCTGACCGAAACTGCATGGCTAGAAACTGCGTGGACCGTAGACTGTTTTTTATGACATTGCCCCATCTACTGGTGCCAGGCAAAAGTGACACTTGGTGAACCGTCCTCACAGAACCAGCTAAGCCAGCAGTTGAATCAACACACAGCCAAGTCACAGCTGGAAAGAAACCCAGCCTCTAACATAACATCTAAGAGTAAGCCTTTTAGCTTGCACGAAGCTGTGGGGCTGGCTTTCTCCCATCTTATTTCTTGCATAATGCTCTTCCTGCTTGGTCCCCCTCCCCCTATGTCCCACTGAATGAACATTGGCTTCAGCCATGACAAATGACATACCTGGGATCTTCAAAGTCATTCAACAAATATTTGTTGAGAGTCCACTGTGGATGTGATGTCATTGCTGGGGCTACTGCACCAAAGCAGACAGACAGGTCTTTGCCTTCATGGGATTTATATCCTGTGGCGAGGCAGATAACAAGCAAACAACTGAGAAAACATCAGTTAGTGAAGAGTCTCTGAAGAAAAGAAGGCAATGTTAGGAGTAGGAAGTAGCTGGTTTGGACTGCATAGCCAGGGAAGGCCTCTCTGAGCAGAGACCTGGATGGGATGAAGCCAGCCAGACAAAGAAATGGAGTGAGAACATCCCAACCTGTGATGGCCAAAATGATAGTCATCGGCCAAATGCTGCTAATAAGCACCTGAAAAGTACTGGGTCCAAACTGAAATGTGATGCAAACATGAAATACACTCAATATTTTAAAGACCAGATGTATAAAACAGTCTTTTGGACTCTGTGGGAGGGGGAGAGGGTGGGATGATTTGGGAGAATGGCATTGAAACGTGTATAATATCATATAAGAAACGAATCGCCAGTCTAAGTTTGATGCAGGATACAGGATGCTTGGGGCTGGTGCACTGGGATGACCCAGAGAGATAGTATGGGGAGGGAAGTTGGGCGGGTTCAGGATTGAGAACACGTGTATACCCATGGCGGATTCATGTTAATGTATGGCAAAACCAATACAGTTTGTAAAGTAAAATAGAGTAAAAATAATAAAGACCTAGATAGGAATGTAAAATATTCAATAATTTTATAGTTATTATGTATTAAATGATAATGTTTTGGCTTGTAGAGTTAATAGAATATGCTATTAAAATTAATTTTTCCCATCTCCCTTTACTTCTGTAATGTGGCTCCTAGCACATTTAAAACTATGCATTTGGACAGCTTTGTGCTAGGCAGAGGGCACAGCCAGTGTGAAGTCCCCAAGGTGGGAATGACTCCAGTGGGTTCACGGACTCTCCAAATTCAAAATCTTACCGTGAGATTACAGCCTCTTACCCTTCCAGCCCTCTTCATTCCTGACTCCTATCACATCAGCATTCTTCACAGAGCAGACTCAGCCCCTGGCTGTATCAGAATTCCGTGGAAAAATTCCTGGATCCCACCCATAAACCAGAATATCTGGAGTTAGAGGTTGGGAATATGTGTGCTTCAACTTCTCGTGATTGAACAGATAGTAAAGTGCAGGGAGCTCTGCCCTAGCCCACTTCATTTTTCCATCTATCAACCTATTCCTAACCTCTTATCCTTGCCCTCCTCCTCATCCAAGACCTTCTGGATGAGCATCAGGTTCACAATTTCTGTACACTGTATCCACTCCCCTGGATTACTACCACCGTCTCTGTGCCCTGCTCCTGGAATCAGAACACTGAGTAGAATCCTCCAGTTGTTCAGACAGGGCCTCGACACATTCTGACCATCCTAAATAGGCAGAGTGATCACTACCACAACCAACATAAAGAAGGCTGAGCACAGATAATTGATGCTTTTGAACTGTGGTGTTGGAGAAGACTCTTGAGAGTCCCTTGGACTGCAAAGAGATCAAACCAGTCAGTCCTAAAGGAAATCAGTCTTGAATATTCATTGGAAGGACTGATGCTGAAGCTCCAATACTTTGGCCACCTGATTCAGAGTCAACTCATTACAAAAGACCCTGATGCTGGGAAAGATCGAAGGCAGGAGGAGAAGAGGGCGACAGAGGATGAGATGGCTGGGTGGCATCACTGACTCCATGGACATGAGTTTGAACAAGTTCTAGGAGATGGCAAAGCATACCAGGGAAGCCTGGTGTGCTGCAGTCCACGAGGTTGCAAAGAGTCGGACACGACTGAACGACTGAACCACAACCACAACCACCACCACCAACCTCACTCCCACCACAGATGCCTGTGTCCTAACCCCCAGAATCTATGAATAAGTTACAGTACATGGCAAAGGGAAAGGAAGATTGTAAATGGAATTAAGGTTGCTAACCTACTGATAATAACCGAGGAAAATAGCTTGAATTATCCAGATGGGCTCATTCTAATCACCACGGTCTGTGAAAGTGGAGATCTGCAAGAACATTATGCTAAAGTGAAACCCTAATGACAGAAAACAGATTGGGGATTGCCAGGGGCTGGAGGGATGGAGGAAGGGGGAGCAAGTGCTTAATGTATACAGGGTTTCCTTTGGGGTGATGAAAATGTTATGAAGCTTGACAGGCAGTGGTTGCATAACATTTTGAATATACTAAATACCACTTAATTATTCCCTTTAACAGGGATAATTTTATGTTACATCAATTTTTTTAAATGAAAGCATGGTCAATTTTAAAAATGAAAGCATGATGTAAAAGAGTTAGAGTGGTGTCATACTTTAGATTCCACCTATGAGGAATGTCACATGGTATTTGTCCTTTTCTGACTTTAGTATGATAATCTATAGGTCCATCCATGTTGCTAGAAATGACTTTATTTCATTCTTTTTAAGGCTGAGTAGTATTCCATTGAATATGTGTACCACATCTTCTTTATCCACTCATCTGTTAATTGTTTCCATGTCTTGGCTACTATGAATAGTGCTGCAAGGAATATAGAATTGCATGTATCTTTTTAAATTATAGTTTTGTCTGCACATAAGTGGAATTGCAGATCATATGCCAATTCTATTTTTAGATTTTGGAGGAAACTCTATACTTTTTCCATAGTGGCTGCACCAATTTACATTCCCACCAACAATGTAGGAGTGTTCTTTTTTCTCCACACCATTTATTATTTGTAAGTTTCTTTGATGATGGCCATTCTAATCAATGTGAGGTGGTATCTCATTGTAGGTTTGATCTGCATTCCTCTAATAATTGACAATGTCAAGCATCTTCTCATGTGCCTCTTGGCCATCTGTATGTCTTCTTTGGAGAAATGTCTACTTAGCTCTTCTGCCCCCTTTTTTAATTGGATTTTGCTATTGTTGTCATTGGGTTGTATGAGCTATTTTGGAAATGAAGCCCTTGTAGGTCACATCATTTGCACATATTTTTTCCCAGGCTATGCTCTTTGCCTTGAGTCAGGTCAGGGACTGAGTCTGGAGGACCTTGAATAGCAGGTAGAGGGATCTTGCAAGCTGGGTGAGTCACGGGAGGCCTTTGAGTAGGGATGTGCTGTGATCAGAGTCAGAGCTCAGACACCCATGTCCCAGCTCTGACTCACTGAATGTCTCAGAGCAAGATGCTGCCTCTTCCTGGGCCCTCTCCTTCCTGCTTGTGAGCTGAGAAAATTCCCCTCTCGTTCTAAGATTATAAGAAGCTATGTTGGCTTTTGAAGGCTGCCATAACAAATTACCATAAACAGAATGGCTGAAAATAATAGAGATTTTTTTTTCTCTCATAGCTCCTGAGGCTAGTAGAAGAAACCATCCTTCCTTGCCTCTTCCTAGCTTCTGCAATCCCTGGCATTCCTTGGCTTGTAGACACATCACCCCCGTCTCTGCCTTCCTCCTCTGATGATGTTCTCCCCCGATTTTTTACCTTTTCTGTGTGTGCCCAAATTGGTATTTTCTTATAGGGACATCTGTCATTGCAGTAGGGTCCACTCTAATCACATGTAACCCTGTCTTCACTTTAGTACATCTGCAAAGATCCTATTTTCAAATGATATCAGGTTAAGACTGGAATCTCTATTTTTGAAAGACAGTATTCAACTCAAAGCAAAGGCCATAGTAGGAAACTGCAAGGGTAAGAGAAGAAAACAGACAGATTAGATGTCTGTACACTCTGGAGGTCATCCTGTGACCGAAGGCCCCAAAAATGTTCTCACTTTTTTTTTTGACTTTGCTTGCCTTGAAGCTCCACGTTTCATGCACTGCTTGCTTGGAATGTTTACCACCTGGAGAAGGGCCTGGCAGAAAGGCAAAGACATAAGAAGGCAGTCAAGAGAAGTGAAACTATGAGCCTTGCAGGTGAGCCTTTCTCATCAGCACCACCAGAGGCAAGGAATGAATGCCAAGTTTGTTCCCTCAAAAGGCAGAGAGAGGTTAGAGAAACTGCTCTGCCTACATGGTTATCTTAAAAACTGGAGCCTTCAATCTTCACATTTTCATTTGTGCTAGTCAGTTCAGTCGCTCAGTCATGTCTGACTCTTTGCAATCCCATGGACAGCAGCATGCCAGGCCTCCCTATCACCAACTCCCAGAGCTTGCTCAAACTCATGTCCATCGAGTTGATGATGCCATCCAACAATTTTCCCTCTGTCATCCCCTTCTCCTCCTGCCTTCAGTCTTTCCCAGCACCAGGGTCTTTTCTAATGAGTCAGCTGTTTGCATCAGGTGGGCAAAATATTGGAGCTTCAGCTTCATCATCAGGCCTTCCAATGAATTAGTACTGGCAGTACTTGTAAATAATAATGACCACATTTGCTAGATATTGCCAGCCTAGGCACCTTCTCTGAGGTCATCATTGTGCCACTATATTTCAGATATTGGAGTGAAACAAAGGGTGGCATAAGCAGGAGGGGCAAGGAGTCTATTAGCTAAGAACCTTACCTAATCGAGCACCTTAGTGATTATCTATTCCAACACCCACTTTGAAGCATGAGCCTACTTGAGAACATCGTGGTGCTTGATTATTTAGCCTTTGCTTAAACACCTCCAGCGACAGAGAGCTCACTCCCTTTCAAAGCTGTCATTCCATCTTTGAACCACTTCAATTGTAAGAAGGCTTACACAGGTTGAAATGGCAACTCTGTGGTTTCTCCTTATTTGTTCTAGTTCCACTTGCCTTGTCAGAACAATCCTATCCTGTCCCTATGACAGTTCTTCAGATAAACAGAAACGGCCCTATGTACTTTCTCCTGACTCTATTCACACTTCCTCCAACTTTTTCTCATTTCCCTGCCATCCAAGTGTACCTGCTAACATTATCAATGTATCTATTAAAATGATTTAGGGGAGGGGCCACAGTTAGAGACAAACAGTGAAATCTCAGTGGTCAGAAGGCCCTCCCAGTGGATTAGGGTCTTACTTATAGTTCATCATACACCACTGACTTGAGCTATTTAACCTTGGATGAGTCCCTCTGTTGGACTGATGACCACTAAAATATAAGCTCATGGGAGCAGGGAGTTTGTCCATTGCTGAACCCCAACGACTAGTAATGAATGAATGAACAAATGAAAGAAACCTGGCACTTTCCATGTGAAGATTTTAGAGTTGCTGATTATTCATTCTACTAGGAGCCTTCTTTACTTTGTATTATATTACTTCACTGAACTTTACTGGATCTCAATTTCTACTGCCAAAAGTTCAGAAAACTGACAGTGCCATTTCTTACTTGCTGTTGTGAGTGAAAAAATAATTTTCAGAGTCATCTGTGAATAAAAAACTCCAGAAATTCCACATAAAACTCCAAGAGTTGGGAAAAATTCATGGGTTCAAATACAGTACACATAGGATCTTGTAGCCTACCCACCAAACCTACATGTTTCAATGAACCACAGTGACTTGCACAAGCAGGAAAGCAATGTTTGAAGTGACTCAAATTTATCATTTATTGTCACTGCTGGACTATTGAAATTTGTTTATGTGTAGGAATCCACCCATTTTCGACAGGGATAAATTAAGAATCGGAGATAATCAAAGGGAGTTTCCTATTGATTCAGTGACTCTGTAGAGACTGCCAGACTTCTATTTTCACAACTCTGAGGCTTATGCAAACTGCTTTAATGTCCTTGTGGAAGAAGCTGGTGTAGAGAATGGGAAAGAGGGAGGGCAGGGCTGCAAGCTTGCCTTGGGATAATTTTTCTGCCACTGACACATTGTTGGCCAAGGGGTGAAAACCAAAACAGAAACCCACCCACTCATCCCACTCCATCCCCAGAGAGAGGTGGAGCTCAGAACCACAAGAGTGTGAAGCTGGAAAGCAGAAAGCTACTCCAAGGTTTATTCCTGCATGTGGGTTTGGGGGACTTGGAATTGCATTTGTTGAATCACAGTAAATCAAGAATGAGGAACACCCCACATTGCTATTTGGAAACTGAATAGGAGGCTCCAAGTCTCCAAATCAATGCAACGTTCCCCAAGAGCTATTTAGGGAATCTTGGCCTCAACAGGTCTCAGCTATATAGAAAGATCTGACTAGTCTTCCAGACACAAACATTTCCACTGTCATGACAAAGTGATGAAGAGAGTTTGGCTGGATTGTGTTGTTCCCTGAAGTGTGTGGGTGGAATGGCTTTTGTAGTTAGAGGGTAGGGACTGGGCTGATTCATCTTTGCAACTTCCTCACTCAGGAGCAGCAACCAACACCTTCTCCACCCTTGACCATCACCATCATCACTCCCTGTGTCCCCATTTCACTTTGTTCCTCTGAATCTAGATCCCACAATCATGTCTCATCAGCATCCTCAATTCCCCTTCCTCCTTGCCCTCTCACTGAACTAGCCTCATAATCCTTCAGTATGAACCAATTATACACCTGGAATCTCACCAGCATTGTCCAGTTGTTGGGGAAAAAAACCTGTTCAGTTGTGAAAATGAACACAAAATACTAGGCAATGATCTTGCAGCATTATCTCATTTACTACCTCCGCAGGACAGGAATTATTATCTTCGTTAACCAGATAAGAAAGCTGAGATTTAGTTCTTTGTCAGTAGTAGATTTGAGGAGTATCTCAAGGGGGAGTAGATTTTTTTTAATGCCTTACTCATTTGTCAGCTAAGAGTAGTTGTTGACATTTTACGATGTCAGTGTCTTTTTGATGCCCTATCTTGATTAAATTATCACTTTATTTGATCCAGATTTTTTGAAGCCTAGGAGAAGAATGACAATAGAAAACAAAAGTGTTTGTTTTCCTTAAATTGCTGAAGGTGACAAAATCTGGAAGAGGAAATGAAGGTGAGGTCCCAAGTTTCTAACTGAGCTCCAGGTGGCAGGCTTGTTTACATCCTCTCATTATTATTGTCACTAGAATATAAAGTTCACTGAATCTTGCTTTATGAGTTAGTTTTGTCCACTGAGCCCTGGTGGCTCAGAGGGTAAAGCGCCTGCCGAAATGCAGTAAACCTGGGCTCGATCCCTGGGTCAGGAAGATTCCCTGGAGAAGGAAGAGGCAGCCCACCCCAGTGCTCTTGCCTGGAAAATCCCATGGACGGAGGGGCCTGGTAGGCTACAGTCCATGGGGTCACAAACAGTCGGACATGACTGAGCAACTTCATTTTCTTTCTTTCTTTCTTTATCTACTCAGCTCTAAGAGAATGCCAGAAAACTGTCTCTTCCATCTTACTTCTGGAGATGATGTTCAGGTTTTGGGGTTTTTTGTTTGTTTGTTTTAGTAACCCAATTTTATTGTATGTTATTGTGGCCATGCCTCAATGCATGTACGATCTTAGTTCCTGACCAAGGATCCAACCCATGCCCCCTGCAGTGGAAGGGTGGAGTCTTAATCAGTAGACTGCCCTGGAAATTCCTCAAGTTTTTTTAAAGATATGCTGTCTCTAAGTTGAGAGATGGGAGAAATCATCACTGAACTGTGAGCACCACCTTCCCAAAGCCATGCTGACGACTACATGGTTTGTCAGCAATCCTTTGCGTGTTTCCCAAAGTGCGCTCCAATTCAGGTAGAGTCAGCAGTGAGATACAGCCCACAGGAGGGCTCAGCAGGGAATGCAGACACGGGTGGGGATATGGTTCCAGCTCTTCCTGACCCAAACTTGCTATGACTGACTTCTAGCCGGTGCTCTTCACGGTCTTCATCTGCACCAGCAGGAAATGGACTTCTCTTGCTCTTCAGAGTGGCCTGTGGGCCAGACCAACATCATCGTCATCTCCTGGAAGGACCCAGTGCCGCCAGACTCTAGACCTTATCAGTCAGAATCAGCATGTTAGCAAGATTCCTAGAGGGTTCACATGCACATCAAAGTTGGGGAAGAACTGGGTTCTACAATACACAATAACAACCATCATTCTCCCCTTTTATCCGTCCCAGGAACGGATAAAATATTGAGGAGACTTGGGTTTGATGCCTGACCGAATATATTTCAGCTATGATTTGGGTACGCTGCTTGCTCTCAGAGCATCACAACAATGAGGTGTTCTCCTGATTAATGAGAATGGAGTTAAAACCCCCAACACCCTCATAACTCTAATCCGACTTCTCTAAAGATAAAGTGAGGGGCAAATGTCAGGCCGCAAAGAGTGGAGCGGGGTCACTGCTTTCACTTTAATTTATAGGAAAATTTAAATACAATTCTAGCTGGGAGTTTTAAATGCCATTTAAAAAGCTATTTGGAAAAATACACACACACACACACACACACACACACACACACACGTTTAAGTCAGATTCCTTTGGCTTTCCTTGCAACCTTGACGAGCTCTTTCCATTCCAAACTGCCATCCACGCAGGAACTCTTCTCACCAATTCACAGCTTGGGAAGACCAAGTAAACACCAAGCTGTTTAGTTGCCAGGCGTGACAGCTGTGAAGCCACACCTTACAACACTAGGCCGAAAATTAGCGCCAGGAAGCAACGCCACCTAGCGCTGCAGGAACACCCTTCACGCAGGTCTCCGCCTCCTCCTGACGAAATTAACCGGAGGCGTGGCTGCTACCACAAATATGCCCGGCCACATTTTTCTGAGTCTCCTAGTTGTACCCCGAACACTAAAAATCGACGCACAAATTTAGAAGGTACCATTCGTTCAATCTAATCGCCTTATCCAATTTTGAGATATTCTTAGGAATATATATTGAAAATTAAGCTCTGAAGCCACTTTTTGCATTTACTCTCTATCGTAATGGCAAATGTAGGAAATATAAGTGGCGATTTGAGGCAAATTATTCTGTTTCCCTGCGACTTCGGGCCTTACCCTCTTGGGCTCGCCTACACGTCACTTCCGGACATCGCGCTCCGGAACCCAGGAAACTGGTGTGACTCTTGCTTGCTGCTTTTTGTTCGTCTGCTAGACAAGCATGGGTCGGAGGAGAGCGCCAGAGGGTGGAACCCTTGGCCGGGCTCTTATCCGCCAGCAAGTTCAACGGAGCCGTAGCCACCGCCACACTGACTCCTGGGTAAAAACCTTGTCTTTCACAGTCTTTCTGCATAGTTGTGAGTCTGAACGCTGCGAAATCTACGGTCAGAGTTCTCTGGGAAATATTCCAAAGGAAATGATGCCAAAGTAGGGTTTCTAGGGATGAATACAGTTGCCCCCCGGTAGCGGCGGGGATCCGTTCTAGGCTCACCCCCAGCCCTTCTCGGATACTGAAATGCGCAAATGCTCATGACCGTTAGAATCGACCAGGCAGATAAACAGGCCCTCCTAGCAAGACACAGGGCCCAGAGGTGAAAGCTAATGTGATGAGGTCGGAGTGAGATCTTGAAAACCAGGGCAAATGTTTGATATCCTGTAGGCCGTGGAAGCATTTGGAAATCTCTGCACAGGAATGACCCAAAAACTAGTTCTAAAGAATCGATCCTCCAAGAACGCTGGTTGGTAGCAGAAGTACAAAATAACTCAGATTCATGCTTCATTATGAACTCCTTATTGCCAAATTCAGACTTAAATTAAAGAAAGTAGGGAAAACCGCTAGACCATTCAGGTATGACCTAAATCAAATCCCTTATGATTATACAGTGGAAGTGAGAAATAGATTTAAGGGCCTAGATCTGATAGAGTGCCTGATGAACTATGGAATGAAGTTCGTGACACTGTACAGGAGACAGGGATCAAGACCATCCCCATGGAAAAGAAATGCAAAAAAGCAAAATGGCTGTCCAGGGAGGCCTTACAAATAGCTGTGAAAAGAAGAGAGGCTAAAAGCAAAGGAGAAAAGGAAAGATATAAGCATCTGAATGTGGAGTTCCAAAGGATAGCAAGAAGAGATAAGAAAGTCTTCTTCAGCGATCAGTGCAAAGAAATAGAGGAAAAAAACAGAATGGGAAGGACTAGAGAGCTCTTCAAGAAAACTAGAGATATCAAGGGAACATTTCATGCAAAGATGGGCTCAATAAAGGACAGAAATGGTATGGACCTAACAGAAGCAGAAGATGTTAAGAAGAGGTGGCAAGAATAAACTGAACAACTGTACAAAAAAGATCTTCACGACCCAGATAATTATGACAATGTGATCACTAATCTAGAGCCAGACATCTTGGAATGTGAAGTCAAGTGGGCCTTAGAAAGCGTCACTATGAACAAAGCTAGTGAAGGTGATAGAATTCCAGTGGAGCTGTTTCAAATCCTGCAAGATGATGCTGTGAAAGTGCTGCACTCAACATGCCAGCAAATTTGGAAAACTCAGCAGTGGCCACAGGACTGGGAACAGTCTGTTTCCATTCCAGTTCCAAAGAAAGGCAATGCCAAAGAATGCTCAAACTACCAC
>SJYC01131781.1:0-56778 GCA_006408675.1 Madoqua kirkii
AAGAGATGGTGATGAACAGGGAGGCCTGGCATGTGCGATTCATGGGGTGGCAAAGAGTCGAACACGACTGAACCGAACTGAAGTGATATTACTCAGAACTGGACAGCATTTTTCCGAAATTTGGTGGGCCTAGTAGCTTCCTAGGCCTTAAAATGGTCATAGTTTTAGGACCCTTGAAGAGCAGATGAAGTGATTTGTAATTGTCATTTTGACAGTCATTCCTCGAAGTGTTTGAGAATTCACAAAGTTCTCAGTAAAGAACTAGATTCTAATCCTTACCCTGATTTTTGCTGATTCTGTGGCCTTTGGGCAAACCACCTAGCCTTTTAACCTTCAATTTTTTTCATGTATTTGTACCTGTACAGAGCATGTAGCTTTGGATGTTGTTTATCTTATCAAACTGAGGTGTGTCTGGAATCAGATCAGTTAAGTGGCAACTAGCCAAGCTTTTCACCCTACAGAATAAAACTCAAGGAAATACCACATTGTGTGAAATGTAATAAAGGTAACTTTCAGGATTCTTTTGTTTTCACTTTACTGGATGGTACACAGCATCTCACAGCATTTAAGTCACTATGTGAAGTGTATTTCTTACTGTGGGTGTCTGTCTAAAAAAGTTGACCAACAGTGGCTGCCAGAACCAGAGTATATGGTTTATGGGTTTAGATTCAAATACTTCTGCCACTTACTAGCTTATGACTATAGGCAATTTATTCTGTCCAGTTTATTTCAAAGATATGAAGTTTATTTCAAAAGATTTTGAAAAGGAAAAGGAAAATAACTAGCACGAGGTAAGAAAGTGCTCATTTAAATGTTAACTGTTACTAGTGTTGACTAAAAGAGCTAACACCATCCTCAAGGCCATAGAATGGTTTCTTGGGAATCCCAGGAACAGGGAAGCCTTGTGGGCTGCTGTCTGTGGGACTGAACAGAGTTGGACACAACTGAAGTGACGCAGCAGCACAGCAGCGTTTATTTGGATGTAAAGAGCAGAAGAAAGCAGCTGTCTTACCCTCCTGTGTTTTACTCATAGCTGCACACAAGTGAGCTCAATGATGGCTATGATTGGGGTCGACTAAATCTTCAGTCCGTGACGGAACAGAGTTCCCTGGATGACTTCCTTGCCACTGCGGAACTTGCAGGAACAGAGTTTGTAGCTGGTGAGTTGTTGCTGAGTGCCTCCAACACATTTCTGTCTTTGCTGACTAGATACAAGTAAGTCTACTTGGGGGTGTTTTGCCATTCTTCCTAAACTCATAAGGAAGCTGTTTTTAGCCCAAAAGCAGATATCCCAGGAGCAGTGTGGAAGGGTCAGTTGAATTCAACAGGGAAGTACAAAATGTGCCTGCCACAGTTAAAATTCAGCTCTAAAAAGCATCTGTGGTTATCTATCATGTCAAATTCAAGAAACTCAGTCTCTCATCAGGGAAGAGACCAGTTAACATTATGGTGAACAGTAACCAGCTTTTACCAGAAAACGTTTCCTGCTACCATTGTTAGAAGCAAAATCCTGAATTAAATTTAAGTACTTGTCACACACTGTAGTGCATTTTTCCACGCATATAATTTTGTTTTAGTCACTGCTTGTCCTTTTTTGTTGTTTTTGGTTTGTTTGTGGTTTTGTGTGTGTGTGTGTGTGTTTTCTAAGCACTTAGCAAACTACCTGGCACAGAGATACCCTTACAGACTACTGTTTCTATTGCTCTTCTGTTACTATAACTGTTGTTTAGCAAATTTGTTCAAAATGCTTTTATTAAACCCCAGTTACTTTCAGGTATTGTGTGCCTACTGAAAGCATAGTATTGAATAAGACAAATTTTTATTTCTACAGAATTTTATCTTAGGTGCTGTAAAAGAAGTCTGTAGCCGAGTGATAAGAGATGGATAAAAGGTGTTCGTTTCTATCTGAAGGAAAACTGGGGCCAGTCAGGGAACTCTTTACCCTTTACTGAGCCTTAAAAGATGAGTTGATGTTAGCGGGACAGTGAGATGATGCAGGAGGTTACATCATCATACATCATAATGGAGGAGCTAAGATCTGAACAGCAGCCTGCTTTGTTCAGAAAATGTTTAGAAGAAATTTCATGGTGCTTTAATGGCAACCCACTCCAGTACTCTTGCCTGGAGAATCCCATGGAGGGAAGAGCCTGGTAGGCTACAGTCCATGGGTGCGCAAAGAGTCGGACACGACTGAGTGACTTCACTTTCACTTTAAAGTACATGGGTACAAGAGGCAGTGAACAAACACTTAGGGAAGAGGGAAGGGCCAGGTCCAGAAAAGAATGAGGTCTTTAAAGGTGTCTTTAGGGGGTAGTAAGCAAGTATAATTTTTGAAAGATTACTGATGGATTTTGAACAAGAAAGACCAGTTAGGAGACTGTTGCTTTAGTCCAGCAAGCGAATCAGGCCAGGGCTGAAATAGTAGTAAAGAGAAGAATGGAGAAAAGAACAGAAACAAAACTGTTCGTGGTTAGACTAAACCAGACTTTGTAGAGGGGCTGGAGTAAGTGAAGAAGAGTGTCTTTTTTGCATGTTAATGAGTACTCCTCTAAATAGTTTCGGTATACGGGTTGATCTTCTGAGCAATGTAAACATAATTAGAAGGCTGGAATTTTTCAGTCCCACTCAGGAGAAAGGGGTCAGTAGGGGCTTCCCTGGTGGATCAGTGGTAAGGAATTCACCTGCAATGGGGTTCGATCACTGGCTTGGGAAGAAACCTTGGAGGAGGACATGGCAGCCCACTCCAAGGATTCTCCATTGCATAGAGAATCCCATGGGCAGAGGAGCCTGGACAGAGGCTGCAGTCCATGGGGTCCCAAAGAGCTGGACACAACTGAAGACACTGAGCGTGAGGGAAAGAGGAACTGGAAACTAAGTTAATCACTAATGACCAATGACCTGATCCACTCATACTTCCATAACGAGATTTCCATAAGCCTTTCAAAAAAAATCCATAAAAATCCCTCACTGAAATCAATTCCCTTACCATTAGTAATGGAGAATTGTTTAATGATAGGATTTTCCTCAAGTCTCTGTGGCCTTCAGACAGCATTTGTCTTCTGGACACACAGGGACAGGGATTCTTAACCTGGAGACTACAAGTTTCAGCTGTCCATGAACCCCTGAGATTGCAGGCAGAATTGTACGTGTGTGTGTCATGTGTGTATACGTGTACATAGTGCACTTTTGAATAGGGTGATGGTCCATGGTTTCTAAACTGGTTCTCATGCATCCCTGACCTTAACAAAGGAGTGCAGAACAATGGAAAATGCTGAGTGTTCACTGGGAACTCTTCACTTTTAAAACATGGCAAAGGCCGCACTCAGCAAATAATTAGAAGGTATGATATTGTGACATAAAAAGAAGTACATTTATATTTGGTCTTCATTTCTGGTTCCTTGAAACAAGCGTTTCTAAAACCCTGGTGATTTCTTGAGTGGTAGGGACAAGAGGAATGTCTTTTATTATTCATAATAAGCCCCTTTCAACCTTACTAGGTTGGACTTCCCTGATACCTCAGTTGGTAAAGAATCCACCTGCAATGCAGGAGACCCCAGTTAGACTTCTGAATTGGGAAGATCTGCTGGAGAAGGGATAAGGCTACCCACTCCAGTATTCTGGCCTGGAGAATTCCATGGGATTGCAAAGAATTGGACACAACTGAGCGACTTTCACTTTCAACCTTACTAGAGTTTATGGTAATGAGGTGACCTGAGGTTGCTGTGAGAAGGATGAACAGTGCTTCTGCCTGGGAGCTGATTGCCACAGGAACCTACCCTGTGATTTAGGAGTTGAGACTTTCCGAAACTCCTCCCCCAACTCCTGGGGATGGGAGATGTCCTGGAGATTGAGTCAGTCACCGGTGCCCAACTATGTAACAGTGGTGCCCGTGTAATGAGGCCTCGATAAAAACCAATTCACAGATTAGGCATTGAAGCGGGGGCAGTCTCTTGATAGTGTTAGAATAGAATTGCAGGACACCCAGTTGGTGTCTGGAAAGTTGGAAAACTGATTGTTAGTATGAGAAAACCCACACATTTGGTGTCAGAAGTGTTGGTAGTGAAAGCAGTTTAGAGACAGGTGGCTGCATCATCCATCGTGTGCTTCCTGCGTATGGCTACTGAGATGGGAATAGGAGTGGGTAGTTGACTTCCCCTAAGATTTGAGATTTGGGAGCAGCTGCAGTGCACTAAGGAATTTGATGTTCAGTCAGAGTGTGGAATGGGTATACTCTGCGGTTTCAGCCAAATAGGGAAAGAAGTGAAGCTATAAGCTGAATAGTGGACTGGGAGAAGAGGAAAGAATCGAGGGGCTAGAGGGATTTACAGAGCTTGGACCAAGCAAAGTGCGAACATTGGAAGGAGAAATTAATATCAGAAAATGATCAGGTATGGGGTTAAAGGGGTGTGTGTTCTGACTGGTGGTTGAGGATGATATGATGAGAATGGGCTGTATGTACTCTGGGTGACTGGACCGTTCAGTATTGGTGGTCACATGAGGGTCGTAGATTGCCATCTTTGCCTAAAGAGCAAGAGAACCATTGCTGAAGATGACCTGTTATCCTCGAATAGGACCTCCTCTTGGCATTTTGGTAAGAAGCATAGCTGGCTCCCAAGTGCTTATCTCACTGGAGTCACCTGCCCCGGAGACTATGTGGCTATGTGGAGAGGTGCAAGTAGAGAGGGCCTGGAGCAGCTTGGGGGATAGAGCCTAGAGCAGAGGCCTCTGGTTTATACATCCACTGGGTGTTTTTTTATTCCTTTAAATTCTCATACAGCTTAATTGTGAGTGTTTATAAATGTTTTATGTAAATTCTAGTTTTGTAGTAGCTCACCAGTTCTGACTGGGGTGCGTCTCCTTGCTGAACTTTGCTTTTCCCCTCAGTCCTTTTGGCTTACGATTATTCTCCATGGGTAAAATGAGGAGATTGGTTGTAATGAATATTCTCAATTGCTTCCCACTCGTATTGTTTCTGGTTCCAAGAAATGCATTTAGCATATGGAGTTTTATAAAAATCAGTACTTGAAAAAGTGGTTGACCTTTTGAAACATTTAGTAAAGATCTTTTCCCTTTTTTAGGTTAGGGGAATCTATGTAAATCAGGAAAGCTTAAATTCTGTTTTAGGTGCTCATATTTTTAATATTCTAAGTAATGAATTCACTCTCTATACTGCCTCTTAAATAGCAGTAATTATTTTTCCCCCTATCGACAGAGAAGCTTAATATTAAATTTGTGCCTCCTGAGGCTAGAACTGGACTGCTCTCTTTTGAGGAGAACCAGAGAATTAAGAAACTTCATGAAGAAAACAAACAGTTCCTGTGTATACCAAGGAGGTGAGTTGAGTGAAAATGCAGGATATTAAAAGGCATAACGAAACCACTAAATGTAAAATTTTTTATTTGGTGTTCACTTTTTTCTGCTTTCTTTTCTCAACTGCCACTATTAAATCCAGTTATCCTGTTCTATTTTGGTAACTCATGTGAGGTTTTTTTTGTTTTGTTTTGTTTTGTTTTTAATGATTGTTTCAGACCAAAGTGGGACCAAAAAACTAGCCCAGAAGAACTCAAACAGGCAGAGAAAGATAACTTTCTAGAATGGAGACGGCAGCTTGTCCGGTGAGTGTTCACCTCCATGAAGAGTTTTTTGAAATTTTGAGTCAGGCATGTTGGTGTGCTTGCATTGCTGTTTGCATTTTTAAGGCTTTGTTCTTTTAAAGAGTAATGGTAGATTTCATCTTTTAAGTGCAAATAGGTGTGTGTGCAAGCCACATCGCTTTGTGCATGTGTTTCCGTGCACAGAGGTTGTGAGTTCATTGCTGCATTCCTGGCCTTTTCTCCTTTTCATATCCTTCTCCTGCCGTTTGTCACTCTGGAGTTGACCACTGCTCCCTGGAGTCTTCTTCCAACGTGATGGATAAACCTCTAGGACTTAAAAGCTTAAGTAGAAAGTTTAAATTTGATTTACATATTAACAGAAAGGATATAAAAATCATTTGACAATTAATATCTGTGTGCTTATCCTTTAATGCAATGAATTTGAGTATTCATATTACTTGAAACCTAACTATCAAAATCTAGCAGAAATATAAACTTCTCATTCTAAAACCAGGTTGGAAGAGGAACAAAACCTGATATTGACACCATTTGAAAGAAATTTGGACTTTTGGCGCCAACTCTGGAGAGTGATTGAGAGAAGGTAGATTACCATTTTCTTCTGGTGTAAGGAGGATGTGGTGGTGGTATGTTAAATTTGCATGTTATATGTTTGTGAGCCCAGGGAGGTGTTAAGGGAACAGGATCAAGCTATGCAAAGGGCTACTGAGAATTATTATAAAAACCAAAACTGTGATCCTACATTTCTTTTAAAATATAGGGGGGGGGGTTGTTGTTAATAAACACATTGATAAAATAATGGTTATTGTTTTCTGTAAGATGAGTTGTGAAGCACCTATAGTTATTTCAGCAGATGTATACGAATTCATACTAGTAACATGGAAAATATAGGTGTGAAAAAGAATTGGTGTCTGCTTGCAGAGAGCAAATGTGTTTTGGGGACACACAGATAGATGAAATGCAGTCCTTGCGCTAAGTTGACAAAATACTAGTAAAATACAAGATGGAGTGTGAGTCCTGCTGTGTTACAGATGGAAGGATCACGGGCCAAGTCAGAGCAAAAGAGACAGTTAATAGTTATTGGGGGGATTTAGGAGGGATTTGTTTCAACTGGGATTTGAAAAGAAGAGAATGACTTTGATAAGTTGAGAATGGGAGATTTTCGATCATTGCCATATCCTGATTGTTAGAAATTGATGAATCAACTTTCTTCAATCTCATTCTTTTTTATTGCTAAAGGGTTTTTATTTTTGTCAAAAGAGTATATGAATTATTTATAAGGACCGTTAAATTAACCTTATATTTGAAATGATGCTTTTAACAATAAGCTTTTGGGTGGCAGGGGTGTGTGTGTTTAATCTATAAAATAACACCCAGTAAGAATGTTAGGAAACAGGATGCTTTCACTGAGATTCTTGGGAAAGAATATTAGCACATTTAGCATTATTACCAAGAAAAAGGACTTGGATTAAATTTGTAAAAGTCACTTACATTTCTTTTTAGGGTGATGAAAATGCTCTGGAATTAGTGGTGATAGCTATACAACTTTGTGGCTGTATTAAAAACCACTAAATTGTATACTTTTAAAAGGATGAATTTTATGATAACGTGAATTCTCTCTTTTTCTTAAAAATCATTTACATGCTTCCAACCCATCTTGCTCCCTTGGGTAGAGAGGGTCATTGGGCTGGGATGTGAGGAGGTGAGAATATTACGGCAAATCTCTAAGCTTGAAGGAAGGGGAAGGTTGCTGCTAATTGCCAGGCTCCATACAGACCGCTTAGATTGACCTAGGTTTGAATGGGGCTTAGGAAGACCCGTTACGGTTCTTTTGGGGACTTGTGTGGACTGATCTCTCCTTCATGCAATTAGGATGTTCATTGCTGAAAGTGCCCTTTCTTATTTCCAAAGAGAATTGGTAACAATGTGAAATATTGAAACTTCTACCTTGAGGGAATGCCCCCATCTGCACACTCTTAGTTTATTTTTTAATTGTAGATTTTCTCCTATTTCCTATATATTCTGTCTTTTTCCACATTTCTTTTTTTCCCTATTTATTCTGGTTTCTGACTTGTGTAAGAGGCTCAGGTGATGTTTGCCATCTGTTCATATTTAAGAAAACAAAGTGTTACAAAGCTGATTGACAGGACTTCTGTTTGGGTGATTTTGCCACCAGGTGAATTTCTCTGTATGGTGACTGAGCAGAGGTCAATTTTATTTTGTTGGAATACCCTAAGATGTTAGTATCTATGGGTGTTTTCCCAGGATCAGTCAGTTTCTTAAAGAGAAGCACGATCATCTGCCAGGAGCAGGGTAAAGGTGGTAATATACTACACGGCGGCTGGACCTTTGCAACATCTGGGGTATATGCAGACTTTACGTTAATCCTCCTCTCTTCAGTGTGGCATCTCTTTCCCACCTTCTCCTATGCTTGAAGTCTTAGTTCTGGAGCCTCTCAGGTTCATCTTTTCCACAATAAAGCCTGGCTTCTGCCATTGGGATAGGGGGCTGAGGGGCTGTGGGGTGCAGTGTGGCTGCCTGGCTGAATGGAACAAGGGAATGGGCCTAATCACTCCCTGTTCAGAGTGATTTTAGCCCCACACCTTGCCCTTGTCTCAAAAGCTGCATCTGATGCTTCTGATCCTGAGCTTTCTTGGAGCTCCGGAGTGTGAACAGGCCTGCTTTTCACTGACTAACTTTCTGAGTTGCTCTTTTTGTCCTAATGAGTTCCAGCCTTTACTTTGATTTTTGTAGGTTTTGAGAGGGAACAAAGGTAACCATATGAATTCTTCCGTGTTTAACAGGAAGGCCCTTGTTTTTTCTGCCCCTAAATCAGCTGTTTGTTTCCCCAGAGTAAGCCTGGACCTGTTGAAACTTGTAGCTTCAACTGGATTACAGCATCACTTGTTCTGTTGCTGTATCACATGGAAGCGGATCTGAATTACATAAAAATACCAGTAAAGTGACTCCTGCCATGTCTCTTAACAGGAAGTATTTATTGATATGTTCTGTAAAATGGCAGATGTCTCCTGTTTGATAACAGGCTAGCTATGTCATCTGCCTCTTTAAGTTCAAGAACAGTTATCAGAAAGGATTTGGTGTATGACATTTCACTGAAATGCAGGCGCGGAGGGCAGAATGCTGCTTCCAGTCAGACAGGGCATTTCCATTGCGTTGCGTCAACCCTTCCCAGCACATGACCGGCACTTTGCCCTGCATCTTAATTCAGTACACGAAGCAAGCCATCTTACACTTTGTCGTCTTACTGGTGTGTAAGCTGGTTATCTTTCTGCCTGTTTGGCAGGTAGATATAATGTTTATGGACTTTGGTTCATTAGACTTTGTCCATTTTTTATAATCATTTTTGCATTTACTGTTAAATCCTTACAGCTGGAAAGCAGTAGAGAAGGAAATACTAGGACCCACTTAACTAGAGAACTTTTTAAGCATCTTGTCAGAAATTAGCAAGTCTATGAGTTCCTTTACTCACAAGATTATGCTGGAAATTTATTCCAAAGGAAAATGCAAACCCAGATTTGTCAAAAGCTCTGCCCTGATTGGTAGCCTTGATTTAACACGTTTCCTTGGTGTTCAGCGTAGTTGCATAGGAGTCACTTGAGGAAGAGCGAACCGGACATGGGTTGGAAAGACTACTAGAAGGTACTGGCACATG
Organism: Madoqua kirkii; assembly: GCA_006408675.1. Classification (NCBI taxonomy): domain Eukaryota; kingdom Metazoa; phylum Chordata; class Mammalia; order Artiodactyla; family Bovidae; genus Madoqua; species Madoqua kirkii. The sequence goes on from SJYC01131781.1 coordinate 9,286, forward strand.
CGCAGCTTGCTCCCTCCCAGCGTGGCCGCAGCGTCCTAGCCGCAGAGGCTGCGGGCAGGGAAGCTCCTACCGGAGAAGTACAGTATTTATTCATATAGTGCTGGCCTGCTGGTCCCCGCTACCTTTGTGAGGAATTCGAGGGACTTGCTGTCTGTCTATGCAGAAAGTCTTCACATTGCTCCGTCATCTTCTGTGATGAAAGGGGTTGGATTCATCATTTCCTGCTTCACTGTGGCAACTTAAGTTGATACTTCGCTGTTTAGAATTGCTGCATTTAAGTACATTCTTGAAACTGGTGGATGATGATTTGCTAGACGTCAGAAGGGTTTCAGTGAGGTTTATAGTGGCAGCTGTGATCAGGTGATATAGTAGGGCTTTTTGAGGCCTTGCTTAACACAAGTGTAGACTGGGTGCTGAGTATACAGTAGACCTCACCTTGGGTTGAAGTCTTTGGAATAACTCTAATCTTTCCAGGAGAGGTGACTAGAAGGGATAGTTAAAAATTTTAGCATATTGAGAGCAGGAAAATGTTAGGATTACAACATGATCTCTGGTCCAGAGTGCTTGAGTTCCCCTTCAAGCTCCATCACTTAGTACCTTGTGACTTTGAATGGACCACTTAGCTATTCCAAGCTTCAGTTTCTTCACATATAAACTGGGGATAATTGTGCCCATTGAAAGTTAACTATATCAGTGCCTAACATACGGAGAATGTTTGCTCTCAATACTATTTCCTTTCACGTCACAATGATTGGTATGTCTCATGTTTGTTTTTCAGTGATATCGTGGTCCAGATAGTAGATGCTCGAAATCCGCTCCTGTTTAGGTGTGAGGATTTGGTAAGTAAAACATGACAAGATTCAAACTTATAAGTCCTTGGAGCAGCAATGGGAGAACAGTGTCACTGACAGCAGGGACTCTGGGCCAGCCTTTGCACCCTGTCAGGTCCCCCACTCCTTCAAGGCCAGGAGCTTGGGTAGTGGTGGCCTTTAGACAGATGTTTTCTTCAAACAATTATTTCCATCTGCAGGAACACACAAACACTTGAACTTTCTAGGTTTTAGTTTAGAAGCCACTTTGTTCAGAGGCATTTGCCGATGGTTCTCATTTTTGAAGAGACAGTAAATGAAGTAGCATTTTGCTGATTTTGGCATATGCCTAGTCCCTTCATCCCACTAAGCTTTCTCTTCTCACACCATAGTTACTACTTTCTGTGGTATTCAACAAATGATCTAAGTTTGTAAAATACTGCAGGGATCTCATTAAGGTGTGAGGATCACTAGAAATGAGGCGATACAGGCTTTGAATTAATAAGACTGAACACACATGAAGTATTCCTGCTTCTGTTTGAGGACCATAGTAGAACCATTATTTTAAAATTTACTCGTGAATAGCAAAATTCAAAATAGGGAAACTCTTACTAATTCAGCTTTCAATATTTTTAGGGTATTTCCTAATGGAAAGCTATGCTTGGGAGTTAATTTAATCACTGGGTCTTATTTTCCTTTTAGACTTCAAAAATATTTTTTGTAATAAAAGGTAAGATTACTATTGGCTGTCATCATTTGGCTTGAAAATAGTTCTTGCTGACAAATCAGCAGTTCTTTATTTTTGCTTAAAAGAAACTGTATAAAGAAATAAGAACAGGGCAGAAAAGCATTTCTTTTTTACCCTTTAGTTTTTTATCTGTAGAGTTTGTAAGTACATGTGACCTAACTTCTTTTCAAAGCCTGCTGAAAGGATCCATAGAATGTACCATGATTAAAAATCTTTTGTATTAGGACTGTTTTAAAACTGGGACAGTAAGACCTTTTAGTAATAGCTACTGGGGGAAGGGAGTCTTCAGTATAATTAGCCAAATTTTTGCCCATTTGGAGAAATAATCTGAATATCTTTGTCTTGCCTAGGAATGTTATGTGAAAACCGTTGATGACAACAAGGAGAATGTTATTCTGATAAATAAGGCAGACTTGTTGACTACCGAGCAGCGGAGTGCCTGGGCTGAATTCTTCGAAAAAGAAAACGTGAAGGTCATTTTCTGGTCAGCTTTGGCTGAAACCATTCAACTGATGGGTAACTCTAAGGTAACTGGGGACTTCTTCAGGTTGGGCTTCAGGGAGGAAGATTTCGGTTTATTAAGTGTGCTTTGTTTTTTATTATTGTTGATTTGTGGGGCTTTATTTATAGTAGGGTAGTTGGACACGACTGAGCGACTTCACTTGCACTTTCCTGCATTGGAGAAGGAAATGGCAGCCCACTCCAGTGTTGTTGCCTGGAGAATCCCAGGGACGGAAAGGCCTGGTGGGCTGCCGCCTATGGGGTCGCACAGAGTCAGACACAACTGAAGCGACTTAGCAGCAGCAGCAGCAGTAGGGTAGTATGATGACTTAGAGAAAAGTGAGTTGCAAAGTTGCTTTCTCTGAAGACACATAATTTTTTTAAATGTTAAGCAGAAAGTTGTATAGGATGTTTCCTAATGACTTTACAGTTGGTTTTAAGAGAAGTCAAAACCAAAATTCAGATACAACTGAATGTAATAACTTCTCTGGACTTAACTAGAATCTCTTTTGACTTTGTTTTGAAAGCAAAGAAATGAGGTAATACTAAATTAAGATACACCGTGTGTTTTAACCCAGTTTTGATAGAAACAGTTTGAGTTATTTTCTAATAAAAATTAATGATAACCAGCTATGGAAAGAACTTAGAAATAGCATCTTAGAGCTGAAAGAGACTTAAAGTCATATCTTTTCCTGTCCACCTCCTTTTGTCTCACCTCTATTTATCAGCCATTGCTGACTAGTTAGTGGCCTGAGCTGGGTGCTCTGAATACAACCCCTTTGGTGAGCTCACAAGTTAGTGAGCTCTACACCTGTGAAGGACTTCTTCCCTCCTCCTCCCTGGCAGACAGTCACATACTCTCTGGGGCCACACATACCAGATGTCTCATTCTTTTTCTCTCCAGGGTGAAAGTTCTTCATTCGGTCCAATGAGGCTCAGCTCTCCTAACTTTGATCTAAGGCCCCTTACTTTCTCCCTGTGTTCTGTCTTCTGCAGAAGATACATTTTTCTGCTTTGCTGCTGCTTATAGACCTGTCCTCCAGTGCACTCCCCACCCTGAGGGCCTCTCTGCCTGAGTCAGGAGAGCACCTCAAATGGGTGGCCACTGGTCAACTATGGTCTTTCAGGTGTGGTTTGCCCAGGACATGTGTTCTTATTTCTTGTGATCGGGATACTCCGAGGAATTCAGAGTTTTTGTTAATTCACCTCCTTTGAAAGGAGCTTATGCTTTTGGCTCATTAAATCTATGAACAACCGTATCCCTCAAATATTGGGTTGGCCAAAAAGTTTGTTCTGGTTTCCTGTACTACCTTTAAGGGAAAAACCTATATGAACTTTTTGGCTAACTCAATATTTAAAAGATAAGATTTTACCAAGCAGAGCTCATCTATCTTTACATGTGGGGAAAGTTTCTCACTTTATTTTTAGCTCAGCTTAGGACATGTTCCTCTTAAGTATTAGTGGTTTGTGGATAAGGTGGAATTCATTTCGGATGTGTCATTTGCTTTTCTCTTCTTCTAGCATTGAATCATCTGCAGATTTTGTGTTGGCCCTTCTGTGTATTCTTAATGTTCATTGATAACACTGTTGAGTAGTCTGGGGCCGAGGACAGAGTTCTGCGACCTTTCGTGGACTTAATAAGCGCAGGTGTACCAGGCATTTAAGATGTATTTGAAAGGCTATAAAAGTAGTTATTATGCTATTACTGTTGTTAATAAAAGCTAATCCACAGAAAACCTGTTCTTAGCAGGCACTGCCCTTCTGAGTACTTGCTGTGTTTTATCTCATCTTCTCCAGAAAGAGTGTAAGTGCTTGTGACTCTTGGGCAGTCTGACTTCACAGTCTGTCCTCTCCACCATGGCTTTTCTTGTTTCAGATCCTTCCTGGAAGTTGGTGTCTAGTTGCAGTGCTGAATAATTATTTATCAGTAGATCACTCAGCCCTGATGCACCAACCCAGTGGCCCTGTTGAAAATGGGAAAAGGATCAGTTTTTACATCTGTGGTATTCCCTGAACTGACAGTCAAGGAGTAGATTCCCAAGGGGAATGGGATTTGTTTGCAGGATCTGTTCTCAGGGAATCTTTGCTGCCTCCTGTTGCTGAGTGTCAGCTAACTTGGGGAATTGTTTCCCTGTCAGACTGGATTACCGGTGCTTGGTTTATGGAAGATATTCTTTTTTCCTTTTTAAAAGTTGAACCGTATTTATTCTTCCTAAGTCTTCTGAAGTCTCTGTTCATGATTTTCCACCCAGCTACTATTGTGATATTGTATCTAATCACATCTGTCATTTGAATATGAAGCATGAACTTATGAAAAATAACCTTCACTATTTTTTCACCTATCTGAAGTTGAGTTCTTTCTCCATGGTTGTTTGGAGAAGGAAATGGCAACCCACTCCAGTATTCTTGGCTGGAGAATCCTGTGGAGGGAGGAGCCTGGTGGGCTACTGTCCATGGGGTCACATGGAGTCAGACACGAATGAAGTGACTTAGCATGCATGCATGTGTTGGAGAAGGAAATGGCAACCCACTCCAGTATTCTTCCCTGGAGAATCCCAGGGACAGCTGGCGGGCTTCCATCTGTGGGGTTGCACAGAGTCGGACAGGACTGACGCGTCTTAGCAGCAGCAGCAGCAGCCATGGTTGTTTAACCATTCTTTTTTTTTTTTTTTTCTAATGAGACTTTTTTTTTAATTGAGTACTTTTGTTTTCTCTCAGCCATTTGTTAAATTGCACTGTGTTCCTCTAAAAATGGACTTTTCCCTTCTTTCTTTCTTTCTTTTTTTGGTATGTGTGTAGCAGAGTTTTATTCAAGTGTAAAAGGGACAGATAAAGCTTCTGATATAGACATCAGAAGGGGGTGGAGAGTGCCTCACTCGCTAGTCTTAACAAGGGAGCTATATATACTTTTCAACTGGTCCCTTCTTTTAATTTTTGACGTAACTATTGCAGAGTCCTTTTGTTGCCTGTATCATTTTTCCTGAACCTAAACTGCTTCAAGCCTTAGTTTTCCTAGTACATACCCATGTTCAGTTCACATTCTTGTGTTCTGCCTCTTTCATACTCTTAAATGACTCAGAATAGTACACAGTGACTTCTTGATATTCATTACAGAAATTGCTTCCAACTCCAAGTTTCTTTTTGAGTCGCCTGAAACGACAGTGAAATCGTACCTCTTCTCCCTGACTGTTTTTCTTCCCTAAAATGTAGGATACCTATTTAACTGAGTTCATCATGCCCTCTCCTGTAGATTATTTGGAAATGATAGGTTTGTATCATTTCTAAATCTAAATCAATTGACTCTTATTGATAAGAATTGGTAATACTGTAAATTGTTGTGTTTCTGCTTTATTATCCATAAAAATTCAGGATGATTGTTGTTAAGTTGCTAAGTCATGTCCAATTCTTTGTGGTCTCATGGACTGCAGCCTGCCAGGCTTCTGTGTCCTTTAATATCTCCCAGACTTTGCTCAAATTCATGTCCATTGAGTCGATAATGCCATCCAACCGTCTCGTCCTCTGTCATCCCCCTCTCCTGCCTTCTATCTTTCCCAGCATCAAGGTCTTTTCCACTGTGTCAGTTCTTCATATCAGGTGGCCAAGGGGAGTTTCAGCTTCAGCATCAGTCCTTGCAGTGAATATTTAGGACTGATTTCCTTGAGGGTTGACTGGTTTGATCTTGCTGTCCAGGGAACTTTCAAGAGTCTTCTCCAACACCACAGTTCAAAAGCATCAGTTCTTTGATGATCAGCCTTCTTTATGGTTTAACTCTCACATCCATACATGACTACTGGAAAAAAAACCATAGCTTTGACTGTATAGACCGTTGTCGGCAAAGTAATGTCTCTGCTTTTTAATATGCTGTCTAGGTTGGTCATAGCTTTTCTTTCAAGGAGCAAATATCTTTGAATTTTATGGCTGCAGTCACTGTCCATAGTTATTTTGGAACCGAAGAAAATAAAGTCTGTCGCTGTTTACATTTTTCCCCATCTATTTGCCATGAAGTGATGGAACCAGATGACATGATCTTAGTTTCTGAATGTTGAATTTTAAGCCAGTTTTTTCACTCTTCTTTTTTACCCTCATCAAGAAGCTCTTCAGTTCCTCTTCACTTTCTGTGATTAAAGTGGTATCATGTGCATATTTGAGGTTGTTATTTCTCTTGGCAATCTTGATTCCAACTTGTAATTCATCCAGAAGGATTAATATACCCATGAATTGTAAATGATTTTTACCACTCTCTTTCCAAAAAAAAATCATTGTTTGGTGAATAATTTCCGTGCACAGCATTGTTTTGTTGCTCTCATATTTCACACACAGGGACCTGTGCTCCATGGTGCTATGATTTATTAAAGGCAGTTAGAATAGTTTCCTTAACTATGAAAATCACTGTCTTTGAAAATGCAAATATATATTAATTATAAATTATACCCTTCTTGCTTTGTGCAGAGAAGAGAATATTGACTGTTTTACTGTTAATGAGAATGTTTTTATTTTATTCTACAGCCCATTGCAAAAGTACTGCCAAGGAATTCAGCTTGACACAGGCTTTTCTAAATTCTTACTCTTTTTTTTAATAGATAAAAGAGTTGTCTATTAGGCAAGATCAAGGTGTTCAGGGTAGTATGGCCTTAGATAAGAGTTATGTTAGAAAAATAATAGATGTTATTTGTTCAAAGTTCAATATAAAAACGTGTGATGTGAAGGTCCACCTCTAGAGGGCACCACTGTTAGTAGTTCAGTTATATTCTCATGTTATTTCATCTCCTCCATCTATCACCTTTCCTCTTCATGTTTTTTGTCCTCTGTTCGTCTTAGATAACCAACTCTGAGTGCTTTCACCAGGTGAAAAGTGCAGTTGTTACACACTTTGAACTTCTGTGGTTTCTGTTATTTCATCAGGAAGAAGTAAACGGAGACCCTAGAGAAGCTGCCACAGCCGAGTTTGAAAACTCCAGTTGCGACGAAGCTGAAATTCTACACAAAGAGACTGAACATCTTTCACTTGGTGAGGTTGCCAGTAGTGAAGAAGATGAGAGTGAGTATGAGGACTGTCAAGAGGAAGAAGAGGACTGGCAGACGTGTTTGGAAGACAGCAGCAGCCCTGATGAGGAAGCCTGTGGCCAGGACTGCAAGGAGGGCCATACTGTGGATTCTGAGGCTCAAGGAAGGAACACCCCACAAAAGAGGCAAATACGCAATTTTAGTCACTTGGTATCAAAGCAGGAATTGCTCAAGGTCTTTAAGCAGCTGCACTCTGGAAAGAAGGTGAAGGATGGACAGCTTACTGTTGGACTGGTAAGATGAGATATGTCATAAAATTGATTCATGAGGGTCTGTATTCCCACTGCCCTGGAACCCCAGAGACCAGCCAGGCCCTGGTGTCACAGGGAACACTGAAGACTTCTTGTTGCCCATGGCATCGTGGGGGCAGGCCATGTGTGACAGAGCCCAGCTCAAAGAATGAACTTTCTGAAGGCTTAAACTGGTTACACCCCTGTTCATATTAGTTACCTTCTGCAGCCTCCCAGTTAATCCCTACACGTTTTGTTGACTTTCAAGAGACACCAGAATGCAAACTTCTAAGGTTGTCTTCTGCCCTCCGGTCCAGTGTTCTTTCCTTTAGATAGGGTAGGCTTTTGGCATCCTGTGATGATGGCCAGCTTTCACTGTAGACATTCCGTCTGACTCCCTTCTAGGTGGGCTATCCAAACGTTGGTAAGAGTTCCACAATCAACACCATCCTGGGCAACAAGAAGGTATCTGTGTCTGCCACACCTGGGCACACCAAGCACTTTCAGGTATTCCACAGCATCAGCCTCTGCGTTTGCTCCCCAGGCACCTCCTCCCTCTGAGTATTTTCTGCAGTTCTTTGCCGCTCGTGTGCTGCTCTTTCCCTTCCTGTGCCACGTGCCCAGCCTAACCCCCTTACTTGTCCTTCAGACTCTCTATGTAGAGCCTGGCCTCTGCTTGTGTGACTGCCCAGGCCTGGTGATGCCATCCTTCGTCTCTACCAAAGCCGAGATGATTTGCAGTGGAATCCTCCCGATCGACCAGATGAGAGACCATGTCCCAGCTGTGTCACTAATATCCTTGGTGCTGTGCCAAGACTGTGGTGGTTCTGTGTATGTTGGAGCTTCAGAAAAATCTAGGTAATTAAACGGGAGGAAAAAGTAATCCCTCCTTGCACAATTGTAAGGATTAGAAACGAAGATTGTGTGATTTATCTCTGAATTAGGATTATCTCACAAATCTGTAGTGTATGTAGGTAAAAATTTGTCATCTTGAAGTCTATTTCAGAGATCATATTTTTAAAGGTTACATTTGGAGGTAATCATTGGTGCATAAGGCTTTTTAAAAAAGAGGGACCGAAAGTCTTCTAAAATTAAGAATAATCATACTTCTTTGGAGAGGTAGAAGATTTTTTGTCACCATGGTACTGAAATACAGTGTTCTTAGAAGATGCCATGGGGAGGAGGAGGGTCAGTTCAGAGAAGTAGATTCCTTGACAAGCTTATGTTTGCCAGAATATTCCAAGACATGTTTTAGAAGCTACATACGGCATTGACATCATAAAGCCTAGAGAGGATGAAGATCCCCAGCGACCTCCCACCTCAGAAGAACTGCTGACAGCTTATGGATGTGAGTGGTGATTTATTTTAAAATGTGAACAAAAAATAACAATATAATTACTGACAGAAACAAATTCAGGATTAAATCGCTTAGCATTTGTCATCTTTCAGAGCTGATATTTTTGTGGTCCTGTTGGTCTTTCCTGCAGAGTAGCCTCCAGGTCGCTGACTCGGTGGCGGTTTTGGGGTCTGGAGTAAAGGAGGGGGAGCCGGCTGCTGCCTAAGTGGTGTTTTACTTCATGTTAGGTGCTTTTTAGAGTTAGAGAAGGAGCTGTGCTATGGTCCTTGCCTCTTCCCCAGGTTTTCATCGTAGAAATCAGTGCCTGGGAGACGTGTCTTCCCAGGCTTTTGTGGTCTCAGGCTCTCTTCTGTAGGAGGCCTTGGACCCGAGTGTAGATGTAGGGATTCTGACCTGAGGCTCTGTTGGCTTTTCTTCATGGGAGTTCCGTGTAGGAACTTTCCAGGTGGTGGCAGTGGTAAAGAACCTGCTTGCCAGTGCAAGAGACATGAGAGACGAGGATTCAGTCCCTGGGTTGGGAAGATCCACTGGAGGAGGGCATGGCAACCCACTCCAGTATTCTTACCTGGAGAATCCCATGGGCAGAGGAGCCCAGCAGGTTGGAGTCCATACGGTTGCACAGTCAGAGATGACTGAAGCAACTTAGCATACACACACATGAGAATTATCTTTGTCATTTCTCCAATTGACTGTAATTTACTTATCTTAAACACAAACTTTAATCTAGAGAGACCTGTATCTACCTTAAGAAGTATCAGTGTTAAAAAATTTCCGTGTATATGTATCTTGCCTTTCAAGAAATTGCCCTCAGCCAGGAAAAAGAGTTCAGGTTATTTGTTTACTGGCAGAGAAAGATGATTTGATATAAACCACAGTTAAAACAGACCTTGAATTTTTGCTTTAGTTGAGATATTTTAAAGAGGATGGATATTAAAGCACTTGTGGTAAGACTAGTATAGTCACAAAATCATAGGACAAGAAGGGGTCTTAAAGATGCCCCCATCTCTCATCTCCCTTTCCTTAAAACAAGTAATCTGAGCTCGGAGCATAAACTGACTTGCCCAAGGTAGTGTCTGGTCTGTGGCATAGCCTCAGTGAGAACCTAGGTTTCTTTCCTAATCCATCTCCCTCGTGCTGGCCTGAAAGACCGGGAAAAGTAGACTTTGCATCAGACTTTCCATCTGGCTTGATATCTAGACAAAACTGAAAGTAATATGAGTCTTTTCTAATTTTTCATCTAATTCTCTCCGGTAAATCAAAAAGTGAGGACAAAGCCAGTTTTAAAAACATATGCCTAAACATTCTTAAAATACTAGTTACAGTTCATCATCTGTCCGTGTATTTGTTAACCGTTTTATCTTCAAAGAATCACTTTTTTCTATGCAGCATTTGTGTCTTAATGATTTGTAGCAGTTCTTTGCCACCTATGTTTCAAATGTGTTTCCTGATGTATATTTTCTTTAGCCCTATAGAAGTCAGTTTTGTTCGGTTTTTAATTTTGTTGGGTTTGGTGTTTTACTTGGGAAAAGCTGTTTTCCTATAATTTTTTTTTTAATTTTTAGATTTTCATCCTCCTCCCAAAGGTATTTTTGTGTATAGTTGTAACTACTTTCTTCTAAACTAAAGGACCCAACATAGGGCTAGTATGAGGAGCTGGGCTTTGAACCTGTCAGCTAAAGCCTGTGTTATTATCAGCTGTGCTCTGTGGCTCCCTTCTAATTGGATTAGTATCAAAGAGATCTTTGTTGTATGTTTGGGAAACTGAAAAAAGTGTAGGTATATCATTAAATAAGAAAACTTGATCTCTTGCTTTTGGTTTTGCTGATAATGACAACATAGCATTCTACAAGTAGCCTCCTTGAATCAGGGTTTAAAATCAAAGAGATCGAAGAAATTAAATAACTAGAGTAGAGAGAGACTGAACGTGTCTATCACAACATGTTGGTAGATGTTTGTCAAAAGATCAAATGTACCAGTATAGTCGGTCCTGGATTATCAGATATATTTGTAATGCTAACCAAAGTATTTCCTACATTGTTAATTGATTTTTTTTTTAAGGTAGCATAAGAATGCAGTGTAGTAACAGAAAAGGCTAGATTTCCATTAACGTCAAGTTTCTTTGTTACAGTGTCTTCTAACTTAGGTTTTACAAAATTCATTTCTCCTCGTAGCTATGCGAGGATTCATGACAGCACATGGTCAGCCAGACCAGCCTCGATCTGCGCGCTACGTCCTGAAGGATTATGTCAGTGTAAGTGAACTCTGCCTCTTGTTCCTCTCGAATAAGCAAGCAGGTCTTTTCCTATTACATGTGTTTAAGGGTAATGGCAACCAGCTGGGTTATAAAGGAGATACTTTCTTTTTGATACTGTTTTGTAACTGGAATTATACTCTTGACCCAGGGGAGCCAGCATCATATAAAACGTAGAAAGGACTGACATGATATGAAATAGATGAACATCCCTGAATATCTACTATCAGTAAAGGTGATAAAGTATGTAAGCCTGTGAGCTATTATTTCCCTGTTATAGTGAGGACGTGGTAAGTTTTGGGTTTTTCTCATCAACAAAATAGGAGTTCATAGTACCTATCTTATGAGATTATTATGGGAAATAAATGAGAATGGTGTATATGAGTTGGAGACAGACACCCCCATATACACAAACACCACTTAGCTCAGTGCCTAGTGTAAAATCAGCCCTGGTAGTTTTTATTATTAGCAGTAGTAAGCTGCCTCTTTCCACAAAAAGTATTCCTGGAGGCTTGTAATAATTGGCTGTGAGGATGTCACTTTATTCCCTCCTTGTCTCAGTATGTCATCAGTGGGCTTTGGGGGCACAGAAGTAGAGGACAGCCGTGTTCTTTTTTTTTTTTTTTTTTTTAATTTAGGAAGAAAATAGTTAATAGAACACTTGTATGGATGAATTATTTATTAATTATTCTTTGCCATTTGTCAGTCTGTGAAGAATGGGGTGGTGGTGGTGGTTGTTCAGTCGCTCAGTTGTGTCTGACTCTTTGCAATGCCATGGACTGCAGCACGCTAGGTTTCCCTGGCCTTCACCATCTTCTGGAGCTTGCTCAAACTCATGTCCATTGAGTCTCTGATGGTATCTAACCATCTCATCCTCTTTCACCCCTTTCCCAGCATCAGAGTCTTTTCCAATGAGTCAGTTCTTTGCATCAGGTGACCAAAGTATTGGAGCTTCAATTCCAGCAACAGTCCTTCCAATGAATATTCAGAGTTGGTTTCCATAAAGATTGACTGGTTTTGATCTCCATGCTATCCAAGGGACTCTTCAAGTGTCTTCTCTAGCATCACAGTTTGAAAGTATCAGTTCTTCAGAGCTCAGCCTTCTTTATGATCCAGCTCTCAAATCCATACATGACTACTGGAAAAACCATAGCTTTGACTAGGCGGACCTTTGTTGGCAAAGTGATGTCTCTGCTTTTTAATACGCTGACTAGGTGGAGGATGGGGAAATGAGTTTAAAAACAAGCACAGCCTTTAGAGTACCCATGGGAGGAAGCGGAACCTTGGCACCCAGTGAGCAGTGGCCTCAGGCCCAGCGGCCCCGTGAGCGCAGCCACACTGTCCACCTGCACCCTGGCGTCTGTTGTGGAGAGTACATGACGTACAGGGCTTCCCTGGTGGCTCAGTCAGCGCAGAACCCGCCTACAAAGCAGGAGCCTGCCTGCAGTGCGGGAGTCGCGGTTCAGTCCCTGGGCCAGGAGATGCCCCTGGAGAAGGAAATGGCAACCCACTCCGCATTCTTGCCTAGTGGACAGAGGAGTCTGGTGGGCTACAGGGGATGCAAAGAGTTACCACATTAAGTTTTGGATTGGCCAAAAAGTTTGTTCACGTTTTTACATGTTACAGAAAAACCCCAAACAACTTTTTGGCCAACCCAATATAGTCACATACTTGTACTGAGGAGTACATTAAACAAGATAAAGAGGAGCACAGAGAAGAAAGACTACATCCTAGTTAGGACTATGGAAGGAGTGAGACCTCTAGAACACTAAGGACCGTCGCCTGGGTGTTAGGACTGTCTGGTCGCGGTGACCAGCACGCATCTCGGCTGTCAAAAGAGCGAAGGTTCCATCAGTGTGCCCTGGGGAGAGGCCGCCGCTGGGCACTTCCCACAGATGCTCTGAGGATGTGCTGTTAACATGTGTTATCTCTGCAGGGTGAACTCCTGTATTGTCACCCTCCTCCTGGCAGAGATCCTGTGACCTTTCAGTACCAACACCAGCGACTCCTGCAGAAAGAAGTGAATGGTGGGGAAGTAAAACTGCAGGTGGTTAGAAATAAAAAGGCATATCAGATTGAAAATGTAGTGGACAAAGCTTTTTTCCATCAGGTGAGTTTTTTAAAGTTTTTTTTTTAACTTCTGGCCCAATATACTTTATTGAACAGCTTTATTGAAACACCTTTATTTAGTAACAGCTTTATTGAAATGTCATGCACATATCATTGAATTCACCCTTTTAAAATATATGATGTAATAGTTTATGGTATATTCACAGAGTTGTGTTAACCATCACCACCATCTAATTTTAGAACATTTTATCACTCCAGAAGGAAACCTTGTACCCATTAGCATTCACTCCCCACTCCCCACTTCCCCTAGCCACTTCCAAGCAATCATCCACTTTCTCTATAAGTAGATTGCTCTGGACATTTCATTTAAATGGGATCATATATTGTATGATCCTTTGTGGCTGGCCTCTGTAGCTAAGCCTGATAGCTTCAGAATTCATTCACATATCCGTACTTCTTTTGCTTTTTATTGCCAAATAATATTCCATTAAATGGAATAAACCACATTTTATTTTTTCATTTGTCAGCTGATGGATATTTGGGTGGTTTCCACTTTTTGTATGTTATAAATACAGCTGCTGTGTACATTCACGTGAAGGTTTTTCTGTTTACATGTATTTCATTTCTCTTGGGGGTGTATGCTTTGGAGTAAGATTGCTGGGTCATTGGAATTGCTCTATAACCTTCTGAGTAGCTGCCAGACTATTTTCCAAAGTGGCTATACCATTATAAATTCCCACCAGCAGTGTATGAGGGTTCTAATATCTCCACATCCTTGCCAAACTACAGAAAGGTAGAGATATTTAAGCTAGGGTTTGAGAAGCTCAGATGGTAACGAGTCTGCCTACAATGCGGGAGAGCCAGGTTCAGTCCCCAGGTTGGGAAGATCTCCTGGAGAAGGAAATGGCAACCCACTCCAGTATTCTTGCCTGGAAAATCCCATGAATGGAGGAGCCTGTTAGGCTACAATCCATGGAGTCGCAAAGAATCAGACACGACTAAACGACTTCACTTTGAGAAACGAATAAAAATGTGTCAGTGGGAAGAAGTGATGAAATTTCCAGGCCGAAGGAGTAGATGAACAGAGGCAAAAAGATATGGGAGTGTGGGCTTTATCAGCACCGAACCCATGTTGCAGGAGACCCTGTGTGCTGTTGGAAGGAATATGGACTTGATTGCCCAGTCTACAAGGGCCCTTCAGAGATCTGTGAGGACAGGACTTAGAGAGATACAGATTAGAGAACTCTGATAGAAGTGTGGACTCCAGACTCAAGGAGTCTTGGCAGTAGTCCAGTAAGAGCCAATGAACCTGGGTTAAAGCAGTGGGGATGGATAAGAGGGGAGGATGTACAAAGTTCTAGAGACTGGAGTCCACAGAACTCAGTGCCTAACTGTTGTGACAGATAAGACAGAATGTATCATCTTGGGGGCTGAGCAGGTTCTTACACCACTGGCCAAAATAAAGAATGTAGAGTCAGCTTCTAACTAACTGAGTTGCACAAGTAGAATTTTGATATCAAGAGAGATTTCCAGAAAATAGCTGATATTATGAGTATTGATATAGATGGTGTTTGAAGGCAGAATGAAATAATTGAAGACAAAACTCTGAGAAACTTATTTCAAAAATGAGGAGAGAAAGAAGAGCAGTGAGAGATGAAGTCCACTTTCCTGGAGTTCTCCACAAACAGTTCTATGCGTATCCTCTGAAGCAGACTGCTGATACCGCCATTAATATCTTCCCTTATTTCCTAGGAAAATGTGAGAGCTCTGACCAAAGGAGTCCAGGCAGTGATGGGCTACAGGCCTGGGAGTGGCTTGGTGACAGCAGCTGCTGTGAGCTCTGAGAGGGGGGCTGGGAAGCCCTGGAAAAAACACGGCAACAGAAACAAAAAAGAGAAAAGCCGCAGACTCTATAAGCACCTGGATACGTGACTTGGACACAACAGAACTGGCAGCTTTGCTGTGCATCTATGGTGCTGTGGGTGGGCCCTTGCGATGCACACGCAGCAGCCAGTGTTAAGACCAGGGGCTCCTTAGAGCTCAGACTAGCAGGTGTCTCAGGTTCCCAGGACCCTGCTCCTGTGGAAGGCTGAGTTTAAGATGAGGGAATTTATGATGTATATTTGTGTAAATATATATACTAGTGCAGAGTAATTTATGAATTGGGAATTTGGGGGAAAGATATTAAAGTTCAGTTGCTACTTGTGGGTTTTTTATTGGCTCATAGATTTATTGCTGTTTGGACATTTCACATTCTTTAAATGATTTTAACTTGCTAAAACATGGCTGGATTTTTTAGTACATGATTAAATTTGTGATCCTCAACCTCACACACATACCCAACTTAAGCCCCTGATATGGCAGAAGGCATATCAGATTTTGGAACGGGGATTGGCGTGGGTGAGTTGTGAAGCCTGTGGAGAGCATGACCTACTAAAGATTTGAGCATGTGTTTTTTTGTGTCGTAGATGGTTTTGGAAGCTTAATGGAAGTTATGGACACTTTCTCCAGAAAAATGTGCATTACCACCTACACAAATATGCAAAATGTATCCAGAGATTTATACACCCCAAAGTTCATGAATTCACAGTTAAGACTTGCCTTTAACTGATTGTAATATATTTGGTATATTTGAAAATGTGTTCTATCTGGGGAATTTAAAATTTTTTATTCACCAATTTAACAAATACTCATTGACCAACTTTTCTATTTTGATGAAGTCTAAATTTATCTTTTTTTCTTTGGTTGCTTGTGCTTTGGTGTTAGAATCAAAGTATGGCCAAATGCAAGATTACTAAGATATACTCATATTTTTTTTCTGAAGAGTTTTAGGGTTTTAGCTCTTAAATTCAGGTCTCTGGACCAGAGTTCACTTTTGTACATAGTGTGAGTCAGGAAATGAATCAGCTTAATTCTTTTACATGCGCATATCCAGTAGACCCAACACCATTTATGAAAAGGCTAGTCTTCTCCCATTTAGTTGTTTGGGCACCTTTCTGGAAAATCAAGCATAAATGTGAGAGCATTTCTAGAGATGTACCTTTGACAAGTCAAACATTCATGAGTGGATAACCACTGTCAATAGTATCAGACTCAGTTTTCTAGCAAGTACAGCTTGTAAGAGATGGATGTCTCTGCAGATTCCCACACACACATACACACTCCACATCCCTCAGTGTGAAATGGCATTCGCCTGCCTGCAGCCCAGTTTCTGTACAGGCTGACAGCTTGCCACAAGCCCTGTCTCCTCTGCTTTCCCACCTGAGGACTTTTCCTGCACCCCAGGAGCTTGCTCAGCCTACACAAAGGGCAGATTGGAAGGGCAGGAGGTTGAACCCCCGCAGAGTAACCCCCAACCAGTAAGGAGTGGGGGCGGCTGGTAAGTACCCCAGCTTCCTGTCACGCAGCAAGTACACTCTAGTTCTCACAAGATCCTTGGTGGAACTGAGCCCTATTTGCCCACAGTTAAACTGTCTTGTTAATTCACCTTTCCTTGCTCTTCTTCCTACCCTGTATCGCTTTCCCTGCTTCCTCACTTGTGCTTCATGGAGTTGCCTCCCAAATAAACTAACTGAACCTTTGCTTAGAGTCTGAGGAATCCAAACTAGGACATCCTGAAAGGGAATTTCTGTTTTCACTTTTGCTTCTGCCTGGAATATATCTTGTTATGCAAACTTGAAATTTGTAAATAGTATGCTCACCCTTGTAGAGGTTAGTATTTGGAGAATTTTGAAGGGCAGTCATCATCACTTTGGAGAAGGCAATGGCACCACACTCCAGTACTCTTGCCTGGAAAATCCCATAGGTGGAGGAGCCTGGTAGGCTGCAGTCTATGGGGTTGCTAAGAGTCGGACACGACTGAGCAACTTCACTTTCACTTTTCATTTTCATGCATTGGAGAAGGAAATGGCAACCCACTCCAGTGTTCTGGCCTGGAGAATCCCAGGGATGGGGGAGGCTGGTGGGCTGCCTTCTATGGGTTCGCACAGAGTTGGACACAACTGAAGCGACTTAGCAGCAGCAGCAGCACTTTATTGTTTTGAAGTTTTTTCCCATATTTTATTACAGGGGACATACCATCCTTTTAAAGCAGAACCTGCTATACATCTGTCATCTACTTTCAGGAAATTGGAAGTAAAGTTTTTGTCAAGAAACCAATAGCAATGTTTTCTTTGTGGATAAACAAGAAAAGCCAGAAATCCAAATGCTCCCTTGTTTTATTAGCTCTTTCCCCTCTCAGTCTTTGTGGAGAAGTGAGGAACATTTTTAAGTTCCCACCATTTACAGCCATTTGTTGTCTGTTGTGTTAAACAGTGTACGTATGCTAGTTGAGGGTGAGAGGCCATACAGAAAGGCAAGATAGTGCTTTCAAAAGTCTCCAGTTATAAAAAGGTAACAACAATTTTGGACAATTTAGAAACGACTTACCTGGTCCTGTGGTTAAAGCTCCGATTCCGCTGCAGGGGCCATGAGTTCTATCCTTTGTGCGGCAACATCTCACATGATGCATGGCATGCCAAAGCAACAACAAAATGATTTATTCTTTTTTTTTTAAGGCATTATGTTAGTAAAAAGTGCTCACTCAGTAGACCCTAAATAAAATTTTTTAATGTTTTAAAAACAAGATCGTACAGTGTGTTGATGGCAAAGTTCTAAATAGAACTCAGAACCCTAACAATCCTATCACTTCAATCTCGACTCCAGTTTGTCCACAGTGGGACTGCTTAAGATTTGGAATGGCCAGTATTTCAAAATGCATTCTTTAGGGACTTCCTGAGTGATGCAGTGGCCAAGACTCCACAATCCCAGTGCTGGATCAGGGAACTAGATCCCACATGCCTCAACTAAAGACCCTGCATGCTGCAACAAAGATCAAAGATCTGTGTGCTACAACTAAGACCTGGGGTAGCCAAGCAGGTAGAGAAACACATTTTTAAAAAATGTATTAGAATTAATTTCTCTCTACAGAGCAGGTAAATTGTGAACTTGTTTTTTAGGATCAGGGAACTAGATCCCACATGCCTCAACTAAAGACCCTGCATGCTGCAACAAAGATCAAAGATCTGTGTGCTACAACTAAGACCTGGGGTAGCCAAGCAGGTAGAGAAACACATTTTTAAAAAATGTATTAGAATTAATTTCTCTCTACAGAGCAGGTAAATTGATGAACTTGTTTTTTTGCTGCTGCTGCTAAGTCACTTCAGTCGTGTCTGACTCTATGTGACCCCATAGACGGCAGAGGAGTAGCCACAAGCCCTTTCTCTGAATAGTGCATTTTATAAGAACATTGACAGGAGACAATGTGTCCTCAGAAGAGGAAAGCTGTTTGGCTGCTCACAGGCCCACAGCCACCTCCCACCCTTCACCCCAACCCCACCCCCCTTCGCAGGCAGCTGGGATTGGTCCAGTTGGCTGCCCGCCGGCAGGGCTAGTCAGCCTGCTGCAGCCCTTCCTTTAGGACAATGCCAGCGGCTGCGTGCCTCTGCCAACAGGATGTGCTTTCGAGCCGTGTGGGGAGGACGTGTGTTATGCTTCCCTCGTTAAGTTTTCCTTTTTGTCAAATTCTGGACCCTGGCCAGAAGACATTCACTCCTGGTCCTGGGAGGAGCCTGGTGAAGGAACTGAGTCACTTCCTGAGGGTGGGTCAGGGGAGAGCCCTATGGAAGGTACTGGGAGAATTTGGGAGGGAGGGAGTTGGTTAGAATTTATCATCCTAAGTGTCCCTACAGGACGGAGTCCTGACTCCCCTGGGACTGGACTGACCGCCCCTCTCACCTGGCTCTACTGCTGCAACACCTCTGCTGCTGGCTGTGCCCACAGGCCAGCCCTTCCTGCCAGCAGGAACACCTGGTCTCCAAAGCTCAGCTCATGCGTTTCTTGAAAGCCTTCCCTAGCATACTCACACAATACTAGGTATTGTTAGAGCCTTTCCAGTATGGTCTTAAGTACATATCACTCTCTGGCCTGTTTAAAAATCAATATTTTCATTCCATATGTATTTTCCTTACTATGTGCCAAGCACTGAGTTGCAGAGACAGATACCAACAAAACCATGGCAAGGGGCTCACAGCCTGGTAGAAAGACAACACTTAGCATGCTTGAAAGTCCCTAACAAAGGCGTAGCGCAGGCACTGGACCCCTCAGGACCAGGATGCCCGATCACCTGTGAGGGAAGACCACCCCGGTGGAGCAGCTTTGGAAAGGAAAATAATCCAGTTTCGTAGATGTGCTCAATTAAGATATGCAAGACATGTCACAAAGGCAGTTGCTATGTGAGACTGAAGTCTGGGAGTTCTGAGCTGTGGATAATTCACTCCAGAGACCCAGGGGCAGAAGACAGATGCTCCTGGCACGTGGTAGAAAAGCGAACTAAGAACTGAGCTATGTCTCCATTAGTTGACATTCCTTTTCACATTTTCATTGAACCACATTTATATATAATATATATATGTGTATGTATGTATGTATTTAGCTGCATTGGGTCTTATTTGTGGTGCAAGGGATCTTTAGTTGCAGCACATGGGACTTAGTTCCCAGACCAGAGCATAGAGCTCCAGCCACTGGACCACCAGGAAAGTCCCTGAACCACATTTGTTTTTAAGTTGGCTTCAGGCTCAACATTTAGAAAATGAAGATCATGGCATCCGGTCCCATCACTTCATGGCAAATAGATGGGGAAACAATGGAAACAGTGTCAGACTTTATTTTGGGGGGTTCCAAAATCACTGCAGATGGTGATTGCAGCCATGAAATTAAAAGACGCTTGGAAGAAAAGTTATGAGCAACCTAGATAGCATATTCAAAAGCAGAGACATTACTTTGCTGACTAAGGTCCATCTAGTCAAGGCTATGGTTTTTCCTGTGGTCATGTATGGATGTGAGAGTTGGACTGTGAAGAAGGCTGAGCACTGAAGAATTGATGCTTTTGAACTGTGGTGTTGAAGAAGACTCTTGAGAGTCCTTTGGACTGCAAGGAGATCCAACCAGTCCATTCTGAAGAAGATCAACCCTGGGATTTCTTTGGAAGGAATGATGCTAAAGCTGAAACCCCAGTACTTTGGCCACCTCATGCGAAGAGTTGACTTATTGGAAAAGACTCTGACCCTGGGCGGGATTGGGGGCAGGAGGAAAAGGGGACAACCGAGGATGAGATGGCTGGATGGCATCATGGACTCGATGGACGTGAGTGTGAGTGAACTCTGAGAGATGGTGATGAACAGGGAGGCCTGGCATGTGTGATTCATGGGGTCGCAAAGAGTCGGACACGACTGAGCAACTGAACTGAACCAAACTGAGGCTCTTCCTAGGAAAGACAGTAACAATAATTGCCACAGTTGGCATGTGCCAGATGCTTTATCTGCAGATTTCTAATAATCATAGTAACTCTATGGTAGGTACTCTTGTAATCAGTTTACAGGTAAGAAAGGATCAGCATTTACCCAGTCATAGCTGCAAGGAGGCAGAATGTGAATTCCAGTCCAAGGTTATCCAAAACCCACACTTTCCTACTGCGTTGTCCAGTATCCCCAGATATCCAGTGACTGGAAGCAGCTCCCCACAGTTTCTCCACCCCAAGCAAGGGCCGTCTCATAACGCTGTTTCTCATAAGCATCTCCCAGGAAGCTTGCATGAAACAGTGCAGTTGGCTGGATAATGGCCCCCAAAGATATCAAGTCCTGATCCTTGGAGCCTATAAATGTTACCTTGTATGAAGAAAGAGTCTTTGCACGTGTGATTTAGTTAAGGATCTTGAGACAGGGAGATTACTGTGGATTATTTGAGGAGGCCGCAAACACAATGTCTTTATAAGAGAGAGGGAGATTAAACATGGAAGAGGAAAAGGCAATACAGACCTGGAGACAGGAGGTAGAGACTGATCAGAGTGATGCAGCCGCAAGGCAGGGAATGTTCAAAGCCACCAGATGCTGGAAGAGAGGCGACGAGAAAGAGCTTCTCCCTTAAAGTGCCAGGGAGTAGGGCAGGCACCAGATACCAGATAGCACTAGGGAATAGAGCAGGCAGCCCAGGAAACACCTTGATTTTGGTCCTGTGACACTGATTGCAGACTCTGGGCCTTCAGGGCTGTGAGGGAATGCATTTTTGTTACTTTAAGCCATGAAATTTGTGATGATTTGTTTTAGCAGATCTAGGACACTAATCCATGTGGATTCCAAGGACACATGCCCAGGGAGTTAGGTTTAGTAGGTCTGCTTTTGAAGGGCAACCAGAGCGATTCTGATACTGACAATCTGTGGGCCACACCACCTCAACTGCTCAGGCAGGGCAACTGTAGGACTTAAACCCTTAAGTGCTAACCGCTGGACCGCCAGGGAATTCCCTGAAACAACTTTTAAATTAGGTCCATCTCCCCAGGATTTTGGAGAAGGCAATGGCACCTCACTCCAGTACTCCTGCCTGGAAAATCCCATGGATGGAGGAGCCTGGTGGGCTGCAGTCCATGGGGTCACTAAGACACGACTGAGCGACTTCACTTTCACTTTTCACTTTCACGCATTGAAGGAAATGGCAACCCTCTCCAGTGTTCTTGCCTGGAGAATCCCAGGGATGGGGGAGCCTGGTGGGCTACCGTCTATGGGGTCGCACTGAGTTGGACACGACTGAAGCGACTTAGCAGCAGCAGCAGCAGCCCCAGGATTTATGCTGAGGCTGAGGGAGAAGGAAACCAAAACAAAGACTGAATCAAGTTAAACAGTGGTAATTTCAGGTCTAAACAAAATTGATAGTATAAGGTGATCTTGGGCCTTGTGAAAGAGTGACACCAAACTGTGGACAGTCCTCACTTTAGCAAGACAGCTAATGGGATAGATGATTTGGGGACAGACCTGCCTCTGGGAGCTGTAGGCACCAGAGGAACCCAGGATCTAGGTGGCCACCAGTCAGCACTCATGGGTGATTAGATCAAGGCAGAGATGATCATTTGTAAGCACAGAGGAAAACACCAGAAGAACCCACAAAAACCCAGAAGACAAACAAAGAAGGGAAAAAAACCAGAAGGCAGAAATTAGACTAAGGGTATTTATTGTTTATAGACTATGAGAAACTTGGGTTACATATATTTTCCCTTTTAATTTACCCCTCTAATCTTGTCTTGCATGTATGCGTGCTCAGTTGTATTCAACTTTGCAACCTCACGGACAGTAGCCTGCCATGCTCCTCTGTCCATGGGATTCTCCAGGCAAGAATACTGGAGTGGGTTGTCATTTCCTCCTCCAGGCAATCTTTCTGACCCAGGAATCAAACCTGCCTCTCCTTCATTCACAGGTGAATTTTTTTACTACTGAACCAACTGTCTTAGTTGGCATTAATTTTATATCACTTCATCTTAAGCATTTTACTATTTGAATTTTGGCCTCTTTTGTTTAGTAATATATTTTAATTCAATCTCTATTTGCTCAATTGCCTGTTTAATATCTTTCTCTTCTACTGAACTGTAAAGGTAGGTGGAAACTGTGTCTGTTTTTCTCAGCAGTGTGTCCCCAGCCCTTAGCGCAAAGACTGACAGTGTACGTCTCTCCCGTGACTGCTCGTAGCTTCGAAAGATGAATGAACCCGTGAAATGGCACAGCCACTTTGGTAAACAGTCCAGTAGTTCCTCACACCCAGGTATATGCCCAAGAGACTGAAAACCTATATCCACACAAAAACCTGTACACAAATGTTCATAATAGCATCGATTCATAATGTCCCCAAAGTGGAAACAACCCAATTGTCCATCAAATGATGAAAAGATAAGTAAAATGTGGTACACCCATACAGTGGATTATTTTTTAGCCATGAAAAGAAATGGGGACTTCTCTGGTGGTCCAGACCCTGTGACTCGGAACTCCCAATGTAGGGGACCCCACTTCAGTCCCTGTCAGAGAATTAAATCCCTGCAGGCCTCAATGAAGATGGAAGTTCCTGAGTACCGCAACCACCGGTGCAGTCAAATAGATAAATAACAAGAACAGGACACGCTGATACACGCCACAATGTGGATGAACCTTAAAAACATTATGCCAAGTGAAAGAAGTCAGTCACGAAAAGGTTACCTATTGGATGATTCCATTTATAAGGAATGTCCAACAAAGACAAACCCATAGAGATAGAAGCTGCCTAGGGCTGAGAGTGCTTGAGGGGGATGGAGAGTGACTAAATGCTAGTGGGTACTAGGTTTTTTTGCCAGGTAATGAAAATGTTCTAAATTCGGTAATGATAGTGGCTGCAGCAACTCGATGGATATATTAGAAACCACTGACTTGTACACTTTAAAAGGGTGAATTTTCTATGGTGTATGAATGGGATCTCCATAGAGCTATCTTTAAAAATAAAAAAAAGAAATGATACAGACAAGTCCTTCTTTAAGTTATGAAAAATCAACAAGGAAAAATTTAAATTATAATAGTTTATTTTCAAGAAAAATAGTCCTATGTACTTGAGTGGCCGTGTGTCTGAATGGGAGGGGGCAGATTGCAAAAATCACGGGGCTCCCTGGCTGCAGGGGTCGCCGCCTAGGAGGACTTCACTTCTAGAGCCCCGCTTGGGCAAATGGTGGGGACGCAAGGTGCAGAACAGCCTCAGAAAAGGGGGTGAGAGAGGATGCCGGAGGGCGCGGGCGATTTCTCTTTCCTGGCCTCCCACCGCACCCTTTGCATGGTGCCGTTTTAACGATCTCACACCTCTCGGGATCACCAGAGCCCAAGCGGCTCGCCGGGAGCGAAGTGTGTATTGTTTGGCTCAGGAAATGTGGGGTAATGAAGGTGCCTCCCACTGGGCTGGCAGGTCGGTGTATTCCGCTCTGGCCTCCGGTTTGGGGGATGGGTGACAGCGAAGGGGTCCACGGAGCCGCGCCGCCGCTGTCTGGGGGGCAGGGAGCGCAGCCTTTGTGCCGAAGCTGCTCCCGGCTCCCGACGCTGGGGGGCGGCCTCCCGCCCGCAGACCCCCGACAATAGCGGGAGGGGTGGGGAAGCCGCACGGTTCCGGAAACTTTTCCCTGGAGTCCTGACCGCCGCCGCCCGCCCCCGGGAGCGCCGAGCTGGGCGCGCTCATCCCCGGCCGGCCGACGGTGTGCTCGGGCTGGCCCGCTGCGGCGGAACCGCACAGAAGGGGGTCGCGGAGCGGCAGCGCCGGGGCCGCGGGCAGCAAGGGAGGCTGCACGCGGGTGCCTGGCCACGCGAAGGCGCGGGCACCGGTCTGGGCGGAATGGAGCTTGCCGTGGGGGAGGCTCCCAGCCGCGCACCGGCGCCCGCGCTCTGGGACTGGGACTACCTGGACCGCTGCTTCGCCCGCCACCGTGTCTGCATCTCCTTCGCCCTGTGGATCTGCGCCTCTTCCTGCTGGATCGCCGTCCACGCACTGTAATGGGGGCCGGGGCGGCCGCGGGGGGAACGGGGCGCTGGCCCTGCTGACTCGTTCTTGGGCACCTAGAAGGGTGAGGGCAGAAAGGGAGGATCCAAGAGGCAGGACAGGTCCAGGGTCGAAAGGAACATTTTGCTGTAGACTGGAATCAGATCCTTTTTTCCGGATTCCACGAAAGAGGAAGCGGGGCTGGGAGCCCACAGAAGGCTGGGAGGTATGGTGGGCGGAACCGTGGACTGGAAGCCGCCAGTCCTGGGTGCTCTTGTAGCCTTTCCCCACTGACTGGCCCTGTGAGCTGGGCGAGGTGTAAAGTCCCTGGGGCTCACTTTTCCTCACATAAATGGGGATGTTAGCACATAGGACCAGCTGGGAGGATCCAATGAGTTAGTGCTGGTAGAGCTCTTCTCAAGTGCTCACTAAACAGCATTATTATTGCTCCCGCACTGCCTTCCACCCTTGGCAGAGAACATGGGCCTGTCTCTCCATGTTCTGGCCTCAGTTTACCCAAGGCCCTCCTAGCTGAGAAGGGGAGAGGTAATTATATAACTCTGGCTACAAACTTGGCCCTGGTCTGTCCAACACCGGAAGTGATCTGGCCGAGTGATCACCGTAACCTGGGTTCTAAGGGTGATGTCTGGCTAAAGATGGTCTCTAGGTCTTCTGACACCCTGTCCCAAGCTCTGGAGGATGGTGCCCCCGTGTATTCCCTAGGTGGAGGGGGAGGGAGAGAAGGACCACCCCCAGGGAGGCTGGCACCTGCTCACCTTCAGCACTCAATCCTGTTTACCTCAGGTCTGACATTGTTGGAGAGAGTCTGCAGGCCACAAATAAGAAAACACTTAGAACATTTGCTGGGGGCCTAGTCCTGCCATCTTTAACTCACCAATCCCTGCCACCACCCCATGAGGCAGGGATCGTCACTGACTCTGTTTAGATGAGGAAGCCTGAGGTTCTGACAAGTTAACTAACTTGCCTGAGTGAATGGGGAAAGCTGAAACCCCAGGACCTACTGGAAGGGGCAGGCTTGTGAGGTGACTACCCAGATCAGAGGATGGGAACTAAGGAGGCAGATTACCTGCACTGTCTCACATGTCATCACCGCCACCCTCTGAGATGGGTGTCATCAGACAGCTTACCCTCCATGAACTAAACTTGGAGAGGTTACGGAGCGTCTGTGAGAATGCCCACTGGCTGGCCTAAGAGCAGAGTCTCTGCCTTTCCACCTTGACTCAGCTGTGTAGGGGCTGGATCAGGGCAACCCGGGGTCCCTGACCCCTGAGAGCTGGAGCGTGTCTGAAGAGCAGCAGGGCACACACAGGGCCTCCACAGGTAAAGTGGAAGGCTTGCCGTTAACTCACCTTTCACCATAGGCCTCAGTATTCTCCTCTCTCAAATGGGAGGGTTGAAATAAATTGTTTCTAACTTGGGTCCAACTCGGAGAGTCTCTAGTGTAGAGTTTTCACTCTCAGGCCTTCAGTTTCAGGATTCAAAATTAACAGTTGACATTCCCACTGGGAGCTTTGGGCTTTGTCTGGCCAGTCAGGAATGTTTGGGAGCCCAGTCGTCTTCTGTCCACATCATTTTGTCCCAAGGGGTGATGCTCAGAACTGGCCAAATGGACCTAATGATGTGGAGTAAGTCCTACCCTTTGGTCAAAGGAAATGAAACCAGAGCTGCAATTGTGCATCAGTTTCCCGGTAGAAATGTTGGCAAGGAAACATCTCAGACAAAGTATTTCCAAGATCCGATTGATGATGCTAACAAAGAGACGTCTGCCCCTTCCAGCTTGTCCTGCCTTCCTGCACTTACTCCTGGGCGAATGTGGGGGTAGAAAGTGAGCAGTAAGGGAGAGAAGCCAGCAGTGGCAACCCTAAGTGCCACGGCATCTTTGAGGATTCTTCCCCAGTGTGTAAGGAACGTGCACCCAAAATGAAATCAACTTAGATACAGCTGGCAGAAACCGAGCCATCTCACTGCACAGATGGATTAGAAGGATTTCATGTTAATTGCAAAGAAACAAGTTGCCTTTTTAATTTAGGCAATTAACTCTGCTCTGCAGTAAAACTGCAATGACTGGATTACTTTTATAACTCTCCTGTTTCCTTTCTAAAAAAGAAAAGCTGACAGCTCGTTTGTCAGCACTGAGAGGTGGGTTGTGAATTTGAGGCAGCCAGATTGATGGGGGAAAGAAACTCCTCCTTTCGTGAGACCTGGCTCTTGCTTTGGGCTTGTTGGTCAGAGGCTCAGAGTCCTTTCCATTCTCTACTTTTTGCATCTGTAAACTAAGGTCCAAAACACCTGCTGAATATAGGGGAAGAAAGTGATTCGTAAGGGCACCAAGTCACAACTTCCCTTTTCAGACACCTGCTCTGGGAGCCCAGCCTTACATCTATCTCTGTCTTCTGTCCACACTCCTGTCTGTCCCCACAGGCTTCTGTATCTGAGATGTGGGAGGAAATCTGGACGGGACCAGTCAGCGCTGTGGGCTGCGTGCTGCCTCCTGATCAGTCTGTGTGACACCATTGGGGCGATTCTGGCCAAACAGCTCACCATTCAGGTGGGTTGGGACCGCAGGTGACAGTGGCTTCTGTTTTGCTCCTTCCCCACGCAAAGCAGCTTTGCCCTAGGGTCTGTGTCCCTGCTGGCCTTTCTGCTCCTCCAATAACCACGTGACTCACTGCTCACCTCCTTCAAGTCCTTGCTCCAAAATCTCCTCTCAATAAGACCTCCTGACCATCTGTTTAAAATTGTGCCCTGCGCCTCCCACAGCTGCTCCAGACCCCTCCTCCTGCTCATTTCCCCCTTAATATACCATCTGCTTTACTTTATTCATTGTGTCTATTCTTTATTACATGTTAACCCTTACTAGCATGTCAGCTTCATAAGGGCAACAACTTTAATCCAGTGCCGTCTCCCCAGCACTTAAAACAGGAGCTGGCGCGCAGTAGATGTCCAATTAAAAAAAAAAAAAAAAGGATGATTGCTGCTACTGTTTTTTAGAGCCCAGGCACTGCCCCCACTCATGCAGGGGTATCTGAATCCTTTCCCAGGTGGTGATGTGGGCTTTGGAGCAAATGAGAAACATTTCAAGTTTTTCCAAAGTCTGGGACCTTAAACAAATCTGTGTAGAAAGGGGCCTATCTCAAAACACATATCCCAAGGAAGAAGGACCTGTGGGCCCCACTTCAGGGAGCTGGTCCTGGCCTTTTGCCACCCAGGGAGATGTGAAGGAGGGCAGCCTGGTGGTTGGACACAGATTTGGAGAGTTCTAGACCCTGCTGTGAGCAGCATTCTATGGGAAACAAATCACCTTTCATTTTGGAGGCAATTCTACTAGCTGATAAAAGATAATGAAGTTCAGCTCAAGTCCAATAATAATAGCTGATATTTATTAAATAGTAAGGGATTTTCATATATTAATTCACTTAATCCTTAAATTATGGGTGCTCGCATCATCCCTGTTTTACACATGAAGTGTGAAAGAGGTGTGAAGAGGTGTAGAGAGGTTACATAACCCTGCTACAGGCACTCTCTTGTAAGTAGCAGTGTCAGGATTCAAACCCTAGAACACATGCTGTTAAGCACTAAATGCAGTGGACCCTTGAACAACACGGGTTTGAACTGTGTGCAGTCACTTATACGTGGACTTTTTCCAAATAATACATACTATGGCACCCCACGATCCACGGGTGGCTGAATCTATGGATGCAGAACAGAGGATACAGAGGACCTGCTGTAGCGTGACACTCAGAATTTCCACTGCAAGGAGGCGAGCTGTTCCGGCGTCCACTGTAGTGGCAGTAGGGAGTGCAGGTGTCGGCAGGCGCGTCTTACTTTCCTCCAGTCACCCGCCCAAGCAACTTTCCGTGTGTCAGCTCATGTCGTCTGCTTCACAGTGGGAGAAGTGCTGTCATTATCGCTGCTTCCCAGATGAGGAAGCAGAGGCCCTGGGAAGGTCAGTGGCTGGGCCAGAGTTGCACAAGACCACGCCGTACAATGGAAGGTGTGGCGGGCTGGGATCTTGTCCCACCTCTATGATGCACGTTTTCATGATGGCTTTGGTCACTTGAGCAAAACCCCATTTCCTCAAATGGAGGTGATAACCAACCTCTGGGGTGGGAGGTATCCCTGGAAACCCTATTTCAATGGAACGTATGTGGTGGAGGAGATCCAGAACGAGAGGTACTACTGTGTTGAAAGAGGTTTGAACACCAAGACCTTTCCTTTGCTTGCAGGTCTTCACCGGTGCCTACCTAGCAGCTGTCGACCTAGTGAACTTTGTGTCCGTTCTCTTCCCAGTCTGTGACTCCAAGTCTAATTTGGGTGAGTGTGCTGCCACCTGTTCCTGACTTCAAGTCCACTCATTTCACTCATCAGCACCTCTCCCTGTCGTGCCCGAGCTGGGCCTCTGCCAGGCACAGATGAATGGGCGAACTCCCTGGCCTCAGCCGGAGCAGGAGCTCCGGGCCCTAAAAGACAGTTAGCGCTGCTAGTGAGGGTGTGCATGGCGGGCATCAGAGGAGGGGAGGGTCTGCAGGTGTCGGGAGAAGGTGACGTTGGAACTGGGATCGCAGGAAAGGGCTTTCCAGATGAAAGAGCAACCTGGAAGAGGTCAGGAAGAAGGAGGGGGCAGGGCTTAGGGGACAGACAGTGATACTCAGTGTGCAAGTCCAGGGGCTCCAGGTGAAGCCCCACTACTTCAGGAAATGAGTCCAGGAATGGGCCTGCACAGCCTCAGGCAGAGCAGGGGATGGAGGTGACTGAGATGGGATGAGTAGGCTGGGAGTATGTGGGACCAGACATTCCTGACAAGGGGCAGCAACATGCTGGGACCCTTATCTCAAAAGGAAGTGCTTGCACCAGGGTGTAATGTAAGATGTCCTTGGGCTCTGCTGCCCAGAGGAGGAATGCTCTTTTTGGAGTTGTTCAGCGGAGGATCTGCCTTCTATTTCAAGGAGTCTTTCAAAGATGATGCTTCTCCTGCTCACAGTTTTGATGCCGTGGCACCACTCTGCCCACTCATGGTGCATTCACCAAGCTTGTGCGGGTTCCACTCAGTGCCAGGCTCTGTGCAGATTCTAGAGCTGCTTGGGCACAGTGCCTGCCCTTAGGGGGTCCAGTCTAGGATGAACAGCACTGTGTGCACTTGGATGTATGATAACGGACAACGCTGACCTGCCTTGAAACATAAAACGACGAGAAAGGCTGAGGAAGGGGAAGAGCACCAGGCATGGGGGATGAGGGCAATGAGAGGGCACGACCACAAGCCCTTCAAGCGTGGGCAAGGTCTGGCCTGTGGAGCAACGTGGGAGCTCGTCTTGGCCTCGTGGCTGGGGTCAATACCAGTTCTTCCCACGTAGCTGTCTGTCGGGTTCCGATCCTGACAGCTGAGCAGGATCTTGGTGTCTGTTGCAGGACGGGACTCCCGGGAGAGGAAGGGGAGGCGGCGGCTCCAGGCCAGTGTGTTTGCCCTGGTCCTTCCACTGAGCCTGGGCCCAGGCTGGGTTCTGTGGGCCGCCATCCCATGGGCTTCAGGCCGTGACCGAGGGCCTGAGAGGAGGCTGCTGGGCATCCTGGAGCAGGTGAGGCCAGGCCTGCTCAGGCTGGGGGAGAGGGGTATGATGTCGGGGAATACGGGTCCCTCCCCTCCACACAGTCCCAACCAGTGTCCTAGGGGTGGGGGCCAGGCCTAGGCCTTGCTGGGAAGAACCACCTAAAAGCAGAAAAGGGTGGGCCCAGGGTGCCTGGGAGTCTCCCCCAGGTTCTGAGTGTATCACTGTTCCCACAGGACAATACAGAAATCTTCGGCTTCCTGCTGGGTGGCATCGCAGCCTTGGGCTCCTGGGTTTCCCGGATCCCCCCACTCTCCAGAATCGTGAGCCTGGGGCTGGGACTGTGGGGTCACCCCTGCAGGTCTTAGGGCATCTGGGACCATCCTCCCAGCTCCAGGTCACTGGGGTGGAGAGATGGTGTCCCCGTGTGCACAGCCGTGTGTGTATGTATGGGGGGTAGGGGTATGTTTGTGTATATGTGTGTGCAGGGCAGAGGCCAGCTGGCCCCAGGCTCCTAGGGCTCACAGAAGGAGGGCTCTGTGTCCACTCTATTTCTTGTAGCAAATGAGAAGCAGGTTCTCAAGAAGGAGCCCCTGGGTTTGGATGAACAAGCATCCTATTAAGGAAGGAAAAGGTTTGAGGTTTTAGAAGATAGGATTGTTCAGCTCCTGGGCTCTTTATATTCAAGAGTGTCTTATTGGCAGATATTTTCCCGGTGTCTGGGGTAAAGGAAGCCCTCTGTTGGCCACTCCTCGGAGGGAAACAGACATGACCTGAGATGCCCTGCTTGCCCTTGGCGAGCTCAGTCTCAAGAAGACACAGAAGTGGAAAACAAGGTGTTTGAATCTCTAAGAAAGAGAATCAAATGTTTGGGGATTTGGAAAAGAGGGAGAGAAACCTGCATTGTGCCAATGAATGAGGGTGGAAACTGTTGACACCACTGGGTCCTGGGGGTGCCCAGGTTGGCAGGAAGACAGGGTGGGGCTGAGGAAGCAGAGGCAAGGGGAGGCACTAGGGGCCGAGGAGAGCACAGGAAAGGCCACCAAGGCAAGAGGGCACCTGCAAGAGAGCCGCATATTACATGACCCCAGAAATGTGCCAGCCCATCATTTAGTCTTAGAACAGTCACTTGCCCAAGAGTACTGTGCTGGGCCGGGTCTTAACTGCAGCACTCAGGATCTTTGATCTTTGTTGCGGCTCATGGGATCTTTAGTTGTGGCATACAAACTGTTCGTTGCGGCATGTGGGATCTAGTTTCCTGACCAGGGATCGAACTGGGGCCCGCTGCACTGGGAGTGCAGAGTCTTGGCCACTGGACCACCAGGGAAGTCCCAGCGCTGTGATTTAATAGCAGCTCCAGAGAACAGGATTTGGGGATGGCGGGGTCTTAGTTGAGCACTCTGAGAGCTGCAGCCTGAAACCTCCCAGGCACCGGGCCTCCTCAGCAAAGGTGCGATCTCCAGATCAACGGAGGTGAGTGTGGGGAGCACTGTGCTCAGTTCAGTTCAGCACTGTGCCCAGTTCACTGGGATGGGTCTTCAGGGTGGTGTGGGGGCTGGGAAGCTGTGTCACATGACAACCTTTGAAGGAATTGCTGCAGGGCCCTGGCCACCTGTATTGTAAAAGTTTCCTTCGCCTGCAGTAACAAAGTGTCACAGACTTGGAACAACAGGAATGCATTGTCTTTAAGTCTCAGCGGCCAGAGGCCCGACCCCAAAGTGTCAGGGCCACGCTCCCTCTGAAGGCCCTAGAGAGGGGTCTGTTTCAGGCCCTTCTCTGAGCTTCTGCTAGTTCCCTGATTGGTGGCAACACAACTCCAGGATTTGTGTGGTGTTCTCCGTGTGTGTGTGTGTGTGTGTGTGTGTGTGTGTGTGCACGCATGCGTGTGTGCACACACACACCAATGCATGTAGTCTCCATGTGGCCTTTCCTCCATACGTTCCTGTATCTGACTTTCCCGTTTTCATAAGGAATAGTCATCTTGGATTAGGGCTCATCCTGACAACCTCAGCTTAACTTCATCATCTACATAGACCCTACTTCTAAATAAGGCTACATTTACTGGCTCTGGGAGTTGGACTCCAATGTCTTTTTGGGGAAACTCAATCCAACCCATAACACCAGCCCCCCTAAAATACCTCAGGCCAGCCCCACCCCTGGGTTCCTCCCTCTGCTTCATTTTCTTGATCACATTTATCACAGCCTGAAATTAGCTCCTTTAGTTATTTGACAAATGGCTGCCTGGTTCCCCAGCAGAGAGTTGGCACCGTGAGAGAAGTCACCCTTTCTGTTTTACTTCTCGCTGTGTGCCAGACATTTGGGGTCTGCCCAGCGTAATGCCAGGAGACATTTCTTACTGAGTGACTATATCTGGTCTAGAAAATAGGGAGTTCATGGATACAGGAAATGGAGAGCTGTCTTGGGGCAGAAAGAGTACCCTTGTTCTCTGTAGTCGTACTGATCAGAACCAAGACCGGAACCAATAACCAGGAGGTTACTGGGAGGGCCACATCCCATTCAGTGAAAAAAAAACACTCCATGGGTTAGACACTTTGCCAAGTGGCTGGCATGTTGAGAATAATTGGTATTGTTATTCCTGCTTTAGTAGGTAGTGAGCTCCTCATCACTAGAGGCTTCAAGCTGGATGACCCCCTTGGCAGGAAGATAGAGGGATATTACATTGGGACTGAGCTGGGTAATCTAGGAGGGACTGCCAGCCCTGAATGTGTCTGTTCCAGTGAGCAAACGCCCAGAGCTAGGGTTCCCTCATTAGGAAGAAAGCCAGCAAGACGGGTGCAGTGGAAGCTGAGCCAGCATGGCCTCAGACCCTGGATCCCCCAGAAGCTGCTTCTAACTTTGCTTTGGTGGGGACACTGAGCAATCTGGCTGGGTAGCTTTGGTGGGAGAAGATCCCATTTTTCCAGGGGCAAGTCCTTGAATGAGACAAGGAGTGTGAACATGCTCTGATCAGTGGAGCCCTGTGCTGACAACAGGGGGAATCACTGCTGCTGCAGGAGCGGCTGTGGCATGGCCCACTTCCAACCCCAGCCCAGATTTGCCAGGCAACCACCAGGTGGGTTGTCCCCTCAGCCATCAGTCCTGAACCGTTAGGCCGGCCCGAGTGTGCTGGAGAAGCTCCCGCCACATCTTGAGTCACCAAGCCAGTTCCAGTCTTCAAGCAGTGATGCTTGAGGCACCTGCTGTGTGCCCAGCACCACAGGCAAACAAAGCCCTCTAGCCCTCTAGAGCCCTAGTACCGACACTGGCAAGAGCTTGAGTGTTGAGTCAGAAGGTACTGGGTGTGGGTTGGCCCCAGAGTGAGAGCAGAGGGCTCCCCCCACTGAGCCCCTCTCTGCAAGTCACTGCCCCTCTGGCCATCAATGTCCCCTGTAAAATGGGGTGGGTGGGCTGCAGGACCCCAAAGGTTTCTTGGTATAGTGGTGCTGCCTGCGTTGTGTGAGGTGAGAAGGGCCAAGGGAAGGGGTGTCACTCCACCTACAGCCTCTGGAGCGAGTGGTTGGGGAGTCACCCTCCCCAGCTAGGTGCTGTCTGTTTAGGAGTGTTGTGGTGGTTTAGTCGTTAAGTCCTGTCTGACTCTGCAACCCCATAGACTGTAGCCTGCCAGGCTCCTCTGTCCATGAGATTTCCCAGGCAAGAATACTGGAATGAGTTGCCATTTCCATCTCCAGGGTATCTTCCCAACCCAGGAATCGAACCCACATCTCCTGCGTCTCCTGCACTGGCGGGTGGATTTTTTACACTGAGCCACCAGCAGGTAGTGAGCCAGAAACAGGGAAGCCTGGGAACAAAGTTGGAAAAGATGCAGAGGGAGACCTAACACTCCTGAGGATTCTTTTTTGTGTTTCCTTTTCCTTGGCTGCTCTGCATGGCTTGTGAAATCCTAATTCCCCAATCACGGATTGAACCCAGGCCCTTGGCAATGAAAGCGCAGAGAGGAATTCAGTCCTTTTGAGGATTAAAATTAAAATGAGGAAGATCAACCAAAACATGCTTTTTCTCTTGAATTTTGTCCATTCCTTAGGCAAGGCCTGCATGTCTCCAAATATAGTAATCTAATGAGCAGACTAAATTTATGTATATATATATGTAAACACACATGTGTATATACATATATGTAAACACACATGTGTGTGTGTGTATAAACACGTATATGTATATGTACACATATATACATGTATATGTATTCTGTGTTAATTTAAATACCTATGTAATTGTATGAATTGGAAATACATATGTGTTTATATATTTAATGTGTATAGAAAGTGACTTTATACCTGTATATGGCACTTACATATAGATATTGCATATGTTTCCTTTTAAAAAAACCAATATTCATTACTCATTCTCCAAAAGTATGCCCTTGGCTTCAAATTACCAGAATGTTATCTCTAATTTCCCTGACTTTCCCATCTGGCCTGGTTCGGAGTTGGTCCCAGGAAGAGAAGGGTCAGGGCTTGGCTCTCCATAATTCTCTCTCCCTCATGCTCTCTCCACTGAAATTCACGGGCTCCTGCCCAGTGCTGGGTTCCAGGGCACCGAGATGGTGAGGCCCTCAGCCCTGCTCTGAGGAGCTCTCTGTCTGCTGAGCAGACAGATGTGTCAAGAGCTAAGTCATGACCAGGGTGAAAGGCACTCTGGTAGAGGGATATGTCAGGTGTGAGGGACCCAGAAGAAGGAATTACTTTCTCCCCTTAGGGTGGAGGCGGTAAGGGATGGTTTCCCAGAGTTGATTTTAAGCCAGATTCTGAGGAATGAATAGAGTTCACCAGACAAAGGGGGCAACTTTTTTTTGGCCTTGGCTCATGGCTTGTGGGATCCTAGGTCCCTGACCAGGGATTGAACCTGTGTCCCCTGCCGTGAAAGCGTGCAGTTCACCAGACTGCCAGGGAATTCCTGGAAGCAGCTTGAAGCCCAGTGGAAACAGCTCCTTTGGGGGCTGGCCTTGGTCAGAGGGCTTTTCCTCCAACCTCACATCAAGGGGCCTGGGTCTTAGAATCAACCGAAGGGAGCTGGGCGAGGCGGCAGTGCTCCTCCCAGCCCAGCCCCTTCCTCTCTCTGCCCAGTGCCGGGGTAGGACATCTCCCTCCATCCACCTGTGGACCCGGCTCCTGTCAGCCCTGGCTGGTCTCCTCTACGCCTCGGCCATCGTGGCCCATGACCGGCGGCCTGAGTACCTGCTGCGGGCCACGCCCTGGTTCCTGACCTCGCTCGGCCGAGCAGCGCTGGACCTGTCTGTATCCACCCCAGGTCCCGGGCTGGACTGCCTGTGTCTCGTGTCCCCTCTGCCCACCACGCCCTCCTACCCGCTTGGTGGAAGGAATTCTTTCTCAGTGGCCAGGGTGGTGGTTTGAAGCCTAGGGCAGGCAGACACAATTGCAGCACGCAATTCTGTGTTTTGTTCCTTTTGTTGTTGTTGTTAATAAGAAGAAAGATGTCTTGACTGGAGCTCTATGAAACTGCAGAGGGAACGTGACCTTCTTGGCCCTGGGCTCAGAGAAGAGCCAGCTGCTGTCTCCATGCTGCTCCCCGCTGCGTCAGCCCCACCTTCCGTGAATCTGTTTTCTCACCTTTGCCTTGTCTTTCTCGTGGGCCAGGAAGGGCTTTGGGAGCCCACCTGGCCTGCACAGCTGATCCTGCGCTTCCTGTCCTATTTGGTGCTGGAGCCTGGGGTGGGGAAGCAGGGAGAAAAGCTGTCCCCCTTTCTTGTCCCCAAGGGGATGTTGCCTGATGTGCTGACACCCCAGTGACCTTGGTGTGAGGGCCTCAAGGGCAGGCTAAGCTCAGACAGTGGTGGGTGGAGATGCTGACAGTGGATAAGCCTCTGCTGGAGAGGGAGTGTGTGAAAAAACCCTGTGGATTTAGCATCAACAGTTCCGAAAACGATTTTCTCACCTGCTGTTTGAGTCTGCCAGGTTGCCATAACACATTGCCACAGACTCGATGGTTTAAGCCAAAGGAGTTTATTCTCTCAGCTTTGGAGACCAGAAGCCCCAAGTCCAGACGGGGCCACATGGGCTCCTGGGGTGCCTTGGTTCCTGGCAGCATAATTCCCATTTCTGCCTCTGTCATTATGTGGCCCTTTTCCTTTTGTGTATCTCTGCCTGTCTTCTCTTCCTCTGAAGTTCCTATTGTGGGACTTACCTTATCCGCCCTGGTCTACTGCCAACCTCATCTTAACTAATTCTTGATATCAGCAAAGACTCTGTTTCCAAATAAAGTCACATTCTGAGGTTCTGGATAGATATGAATCTGGAGAGATGCTGTTCAACCCACTACGTGTACCGTCCCTCCTAAGCCGAGGAAGATGGTTTTCACAATCCTTTGTTTTAACAAGTATTCACCAAGTGCTTGTTAGAGCACCTGGCTGGGTGGTGGGCCCCTGGGGGACAGAGAGAATTGGACCTGGCTCTGTCCTTAGATGGTCTTGTGTCTGCCCTGGGGTCTACCCTGGCAGGATGATTCTGGGGAGTGAGGGCGTCACTCCAGGGTGGAGCCCTCGGGGTGCCAAGGTGAAGGCAGCATCAGGCAACTGAAGTTCTCCGCGTCCTTGAACCTTAACTTCCACTTCTCAGATCATTTTCCTTTCCTGCGTGATGAAGAGCAAGATGAGGCAGGTCTTGGGATTTGCCTCTGAAGCGGGAGAGAACCTCGACACCCAAGCCCTTCTGACCTGTGCAGAGAAGGAGGAAGAAAACCAGGAGGCGATGACCCAGGCAAGGTCTCCCAGCTGGATGGGGTCAACCAGTGTGTGTGCCCAGCGTGGGCAGAGGTGGAGAGCCTCGCCAGGGCCCAGCCTGGGAATCTGGGGGTCCCTCCAGCGTGGGCCAGTCAGTCACTTTAAAGAACTACTGTTATGCCCAATGCTGAGTGCCCTGAGAAAATAGGATCCTTTGTTTTTCCAAATATAAAATATTTTTAAAGTTTTTTTTTTTGATCGCTGCATAAACTTGAACATTTTTTACCAATGTCGATAAAACCATCAAATGTCCACTTATGCTATTTGGTAATTTACACATATATTGAAGTTCATTTACTATATAAATTAATACATGAGTTTAGAAGTAATGTGCTTTTTGCCCACGTTCAGTAAAAACTTATGTTCCTACTTTTGCATGCATTTGACATCCACAGCATCACCACCAATAACACAATTTTTTTTAAGTTGATATTGCTAAAAAGCTGATTTTTAAAGTGTTATTTACAATAAGATCCACCCTTTGCTTTATGTCATGTCTGTAAGTGTGTCTGTCTCTGACTTTACTGATTTAATCAGGTAACCCCTATAAGTAAGGAGAACTATGCTAACTGAGGGAGTTTGTCTTTGTCAGAAGTGCTTGGCTGCAAATAATTGAACAAGTGCCTCATGATAATAAGAGAGCTTGTAAAGACTTGAACAGAAAGCAGCTCCCTCTTTTCTAAGATAATTTTTTCAGGAAAAAAAATCTAGTCTCCTATGAAGACTCTTCACTTTTCTCATTTCTTTCAGAGTGGAAATGAGACTCCCTGCGAGTGAGCCAGGTCCACTCCTCCAAATGTTCTAGCTTTAGCAGCATAATCTGACCGAGTTAATGAAATAGGAGACGGTGGGTAGGTATGGCCAAGCTAAAAGGGGCGATACAGGTTCTTGGACCAAAGATCCAAGTTCCCAAGAAGGCTCTAATGGGATGTTATTTTCATTCCATTCTAGAATCTGATGTGAAATTATATTCCAAAAGAGAGCTAAAATATTTCAAGAGAGCCTCATGTGTTTAGTGTTCTGAAGAGAGTAAGTAGAGCCTTTAGCATCTCTTCATCAGTCTTTACAGCTCTGGTTCTCAAAGTGTGGTCCTTAGACTAGCATCGCCCAAGAACTTGTTAGAAATGCAAATTCTAGGGTCTACCAAGCTCTACCAAAACACAGCTCAATTGTTTTAATAAGTCCTCTCAGTGCTTCTGATGCACAGTAAAGTTCGAGAACCACTTCTTCTAAAAGCATTTGTTTAGCACCCACCTAAGTAGTCTCCCAGCTTTGCCAAGCTTTATAATTATCTGGGGAGCTTTTAAACTCTCCAGGTCAGTTCCACACTGGTTAAATCAGAATGTCTAGGGTTAAAAGCTAAACATTAGCTGTTTTTTAAGAAGCCCAGGTAGTTTCACTGTGCAGCAAAGTTTTGGACCCACCCACCTTCCATGACACCAAAGAGACAGATAAGATGCGTCTTATAGGAAGTAGAAAGTGAGATGTGACATTAAAAAAAAAAAAAAATACTGTAGGGATTCTTTTGAAGAAAATGGAACCCTGTTTTTAGAAAGTGTCTCCTTCTTCCTTCTTGTCTTCCTGTCTCCTGAAAGAACTCGGATTGGGTGCCGCTCAGGACACTCCCACCCTGCCAGCCGCTCAAGAGGATGGCAGCCATCAGTCGCTACATGGAGCTGGCCATTGAACCGGTGCAGCAGGTAAGTGGTCGTGAGCCGCAGCTGGGTGCCCAGAAGGGTGGGGGGTAGGCACGGGAGGCTTCTTGGAGAGGTGACACTTTAGCTGTAGGAGGCGCAGAAGGAGTCAGGAAAGCATGTGAAAAAGAGCTTCTGAAGGCCTTGGTAGGGAGGAGGTCAGATGAAGTGGAGCTGGGAAGATGAAAAGGTGGCGCGAAGAGGCAAGGTCACAGTATGGAAGCTGACCGTCATCCTGAGGATGATGGGCGTCCAGGAGACTTCCGGACGAGAGACGCGCACGCCTTCTAGGGCCATCGCTCACGCCGTGTTGGGGGGCAGATTAGAGAGGAGCCTGGAGATAAGGGAGTCAGTGAGGCACGGCTGCGAGTCCAGGAAAGAGGTGGTGTGGCCTGAACCAAGGCCAGAGCTGATGCAGACGCAGCGCTTCCGCGGAGTCAGCGGGTAGAGCGGGAGCTGTGAGGTATGGGGTGACCCCCGGGGCTCTGGCTTGTTCCAGGGGTCCTCAGGAGGAGGAGGGTTGGAGAAAAGACTGAAAAAGGTGGTAAGACATCCACTTCACGCCCCATACCCTACTAGGATGTTCCTGTCGAGGCTACAGTGACCTCCATACCGCTAAATCCTGGGGTGATTTCTGTCCTAGCTGAGATTCAACTCATTCAGCCACCCGCTTTTTCCAGTTTCTGGAGCCCTCCTTGTCCTAGTTTTTCCGACCTCCCTCCCTCCTGGCGGCTCCTCCCGGTGAGCCTGACTTCAAGGTTGCAGTACCCCAATTCCGCCACAGGAGGGCTCCCTTCTCTGATCCCATAGCCCCACCTGCCAGCCTTGAGAGCGCCCCTGCCTGTGTCTCCATCCTTTCTAGTCTTGGCTGCTCAGCTGCCTTTTCATTATCACCACGTGGCATCTCACACATGCCGTGTCCAACACGGAATTCTGGATTTCCATGCCCAGATGGCTCCTGCTCCTCTCCCTATCTTCCTCATGTCAGTGCAATCGGGCAAACCCAGATTCCCCCTCTTCTCATACGTGCTTGTGCCCATCTCACCCATGGGCAAGTCTTGTAAATACTTTTGAAGTAGATCCAGGAACTTCCCTGGTGGTCCAGTGGTTAGGACGCTAAGCTTCCAATGCAGGGAACATGGGTATTGGTCCCTGTTTGGGGAACTGAGATCCCACATGGCACGGGCACAGCCAAAAAAATGAATAAAAATAAAGTAGATCCAACCTGGAGATTATCATATAAGTGAAGGAAGGAAGACAAGTGCTATATGATGTCACTGTTATGTGGAATCTAAAAAATACTACAAATGAACTTATTTACAAAACAAAAATAGACGCACAGATATAGAAAACACACGGTTACCAAAGTGGAAGGTTAGGGGAAGGGATAAATTGGGAGCATGGGGTTAACAGAGACACACAACTATGTATAAAATAGATAAATGACAAGATTTTGCTACATCATACAGGGAACTATATTCAGTATCTTGTAATAAACTTAGGGCTTCCCTGGTGGCTCAGATGGTAAAGAATCCACCTGCAATGAAGGAGACCTGGGTTCGATCCCTGGGTCAGAAAGATCCTATGGAGAAGGAAATGGCAACCCACTCCAGTATTCTTGCCTGGGAAATCCCATGGACAGAGGAGTCTGGCAGGTATAATGAGAAAGAATTAAAAAAAAGAATATAGGCAAATACAAGTAAATAGGTATAACTGAATCACTTTGCTCTACACCTAAAGCTAACTGTACTTCAATTTAAAAAGTGGGAAACAAGTAGATCCAGGAGCCTTGTCACTGGTTTGCCACTGCTATTTTTGTCCTATCCCTCCATTTACACGGAGAAGGCAATGGCACCCCACTCCAGTACTCTTGTCTGGAAAATCCTATGGACAGAGGAGCCTGCTGGGCTGCAGTCCATGGGGTCGCTAGGAGTTGGACACGACTGAACAACTTCACTTTCACTTTTCACTTTCATGCATTGGAGAAGGAAATGGCAACCCACTCCAGTGTTCTTGCCTGGAGAATCCCAGGGATGGGGGAGCCTGGTGGGCTGCCGTCTATGGGGTCTCACAGAGTCGGACATGACTGAAGTGACTTAGCAGCAGTAGGAGCTCCATTTACAACCAGTAACCTGAAGGGTCTGTTTAAAATGTAAATTATATCTTGCGACACTTTGTTTTAAAGCACTCCCCTGGCTTCCCTTGTCGGCTGGTAAAGAATCTGCCTGCAATGCAG
The DNA here is from genome assembly GCA_006408675.1 of Madoqua kirkii. NCBI lineage: Eukaryota > Metazoa > Chordata > Mammalia > Artiodactyla > Bovidae > Madoqua > Madoqua kirkii. Next base: position 49,913 of record SJYC01131781.1, read on the forward strand.
GAGACCTGGATTCATTCCCCGGGTTGGGAAGATCCCCTGGAGAAGGGAAAGGCTACCCATTCCAGTATTCTGGCCTAGAAAATTCCATGGACTGTGTAGTCCATGGAGTGGCTACCCATTCCAGTATTCTGGCCTAGAGAATTCCATGGACTGCATAGTCCATGGAGTTGCAAAGAGTCAAAGATGACTGAGCGAATTTCACTTCACTTCACTTCACTTCACTTCTGGCTTCCCATTTCACACAGAATAAAATCTAATCTCCTAACACAGACCTGTTAGACCCTCCAAGGTCCGGGCTTGCCCATCCCTAACTGCCTCCTCTTCTACCCCTCTACTTCACTCCTCTCTGGCTACACAGAATATCTCTTCATTCCTCTGCCTACACGCTGTTCCTCCTGATTTTTTTTACATGTCTGCTTCTTTCTCATCTTTCTGTTCAGTAAAAACGTCACTTTCTCTGAAGGCCCTTCATCCCCCATCACCCAGTCAAATGGGTGTATTACCTCTTCTGCTGTATTACTGTCAGTTCAGTTCAGTCACTCAGTCGTGTCCGACTTCTTGCAACCCCATGAATCACAGCACGCCAGGCCTCCCTGTCCATCACCAACTCCTGGAGTCTACCTAAACCCATGTCCATTGAGTCAGTGATGCCATCCAACCGTCTCATCCTCTGTCGTCCCCTTCTCCTACCCTCAATCTTTCCCAACATCAAGGTCTTTTCAAATGAGTCAGCTCTTCGCATCAGGTGGCCAAAGTATTTAAGTTTCAGCTTCAGCATCAGTCCTTCCAATGAATACCTAGGACTGATCTCCTTTAGAATGGACTGGTTGGATCTCCTTGCAGTTCAAGGGACTCTCAAGAGTCTTCTCCAACACCACAGTTCAAAAGCATCAATTCTTTGGTGCTCAGCTTTCTTCACAGTCCAACTCTCACATCCATACATGACCACTGGAAAAACCATAGCCTTGACTAGACGGACATTTGTTGGCAAAGTAATGTCTCTGCTTTTTAATATGCTGTCTAGGTTGGTCATAACTTTCCGTCCAAGGAGTAGGTGTCTTTTAATTTCATGGCTGCAGTCGCCATCTGTATTACTTTATTACCTTTTAAAATGCTCTGCAAAGCACATTTCATGATCTTTTACTTTTGTTTTCTGTTTTCTGCTGGGATATAAACTTTGCTTCTGTCTCATCTGCCTCACCCCTGGTGCATGAGTCACAGGCACAGGTGTGTTGGAATGAAGAGTTCAGCAGTAGGGGCCCCACTGAGCTGACCTTGGGACATGCTGACGCTCAGAGTTTGGTCCTGATAGAGAGGTTTTACTTATTGTTGTTCCTTGGGAAGTGGGTGCAAATAGCCTGTATGTAATGTAAGTGAAGTTTAGGGAGATTCAGAGCACGCTTTCACAGTTAAGAGCCTACTTTGGCCATTAAGTTCTTCCATCGGGAGGGTGGGTGGGTAGCTGGGTGATTGGAAGCCCTGGGGAAAGCCCGGGGAGCCTTGGCAGCATCTGGCGAACACTTCACATTAGAAATTTTGAAATCATGGAATCTCTGAAAAATAATAATGCAAAATAAAAAAGAATGATGCAAAACAAAAAACAATAATGCAAAATTTGTGTTCACTTAAATGCAAGACTCTCTGTACCTGAATCTTGAGAGGATGCCTGCTGGGAAACAGGCTCTTTGAGACAAGACTGCGTTCTCTTGTTCTCTTCCTTCCGTGTCCACCAGAGGGCAAGTGTTGCCTTCATGACAGCTCCCAGCTGGGAGCCTGGAGCCCTGCCTCTAGCCTGGGCAGAAGAGTCATCATTCCCGTGGTGGTCTGTTTATTTGGGCTACCTACCTGTCAGGCTCTGAGTAATTGATACCAACCAACCCTTCTGGTGATAACTGTACTGGTCATAGTGCTTAGAGTGCTGGTTATAGTGCTTAGAGTACTGGTCTAAGTGCTTTACATAGATTACATCATTTAATCCAAACACCCAACCCTTGAGGTTACCATGCTGATTTTACAGAGAAGGAAAAGGGGCCGGTTGAGGTTAAGGTATTTGTAAGACCTCCCCAGACAGCCGTTGTGCTTTTTTGCATTTCTTTTCCATGGGGATGGTCTTGATCCCTGTCTCCTGTACAATGTCATGAACCTCATTCCATAGTTCATCAGGCACTCTATATATTAGATCTAGTCCCTTAAATCTATTTCTCACTTCCACTGTATAATCATAAGGGATTTGATTTAGGTCATACCTGAATGGCCTAGTGGTTTTCCCTACTTTCTTCAATTTAAGTCTGAATTTGGCAATAAGGAGTTCATGATCTGAGCCACAGTCAGCTCCTCGTCTTGTTTTTGTTGACTGTATAGAGCTTCTCCATCTTTGGCTGCAAAGAATACAATCAATCTGATTTCAGTGTTGACCATATGGTGATGTCCATGTGTAGAGTCTTCTCTTGTGTTGTTGGAAGATGGTGTTTGATATGACCAGTGCATTTTCTTGGCAGAACTCTCTTAGTCTTTGCCCTGCTTCATTCCACATTCCAAGGCCAAATTTGCCTGTTACTCCAGGTATCTCTTGACTTCCTACTTTTGCATTCCAGTCCTCTATAATGAAAAGGGCATCTTTTGGGGGTGTTAGTTCTAAAAGGTCTTGTAGGTCTTCATAGAACCGTTCAACTTCAGCTTCTTCAGCGTTACTGGTTTTGGGGCATAGACTTGGATTACTGTGATATTGAATGGTTTGCCTTGGAAACAAACAGAGATCATTCTGTCGTTTTTGAGATTGTATCCAAGTACTGCATTTTGGACTCTTTTGTTGATCATGATGGCTACTCCATTTCTTCTGTGAGATTCCTGCCCACAGTAGTAGATACAATGGTCATCTGAATTAAATTCACCCATTCCAGTCCATTTTAGTTCGCTAATTCCTAGAATGTCGACGTTCACTCTTGCTATCTCCTGTTTGACCACTTCCAATAATTCTAAAATTCAAAAAATTATTTATAATTCCTAATGCCTCTCTTTGTTTATATTTTCACATATGTATATTAATGAGCAGTTATGTCTTAATCATGATTTTGGATATATCTGATATCAACTTGTTCTCCTTTAATATATTGCAGATATCTTTCTTGGTTAATCTTTATGTCCACTTTATCATTTTTAATATTCCAACTATAGATATTATATAATTTACCTATTTTATTATTTTTAATTAAATCAATGCCAATTTTAATTATTGAATATGTTCTAGGAAGCACTTTCTTATTTCTAATAAGCAGAATTTTATGTCAGAAGATTAATACACTGTAAGTTTTCAGATATTTCTGTAGCTTCATGCATGATAAGTGTTATCTTTTTTCTTTTCCTTTTTTCTCTTTTGCCAGTTTGATATGTGAAATGATATCTTACTTAAATTTGCTTTTCTTTTGGTCACTAGTAGCTTAAACCTGTTTCACGTATTTGATTGTTTTAATTTATTTTAAAATAAATCTTCCTGTTAATCTCTTTGCTAATTTTTCAATTGGAATGTTCATTTTTTTTTTCTTATAGGTTTCAAGGGCTCTTATATATTGCAAGGATGTTAATCTTTTATCATGCAAATTACAGCTATTTACTTGCTTTTTCTTTTAATTTTTATTGTTGTTTATTCAAGGAAAAGTTTTGAGTTTTACAAATAAATAAATCCAGCCATCTTATCCAAGTACTGCATTTCGGACTCTTTTGTTGACCATGATGGCTCCTCCATTTCTTCTAAGGGATTCCTGCCCGCAGTAGTAGATATAATGTTCATCTGTGTTAAATTCACCCATTCCAGTCCATTTTAGTTCACTGATTCCTAGAATGTTGATGTTCACTCTTACCATCTCCTGTTTGACCACTTCCAATTTGCCTTTATTCATTGACCTTACATTCCAGGTTCCTATGCAATATTGCTCTTTACAGCATCTGACCTTCTATCACCAGTCACATCCACAACTGGGTATTGTTTTTGCTTTGGCTCCATCCCTTCATTCTTTCTGGAGTTATTTCTCCACTGTTCTCTAGTAGCATATTGGGCACCTACTGGCCTGGGGAGTTCCTCTCTCAGTATCATATCATTTTGATTTTTCATACTGTTCATGAGTTTCTCAAGGCAAGAATACTGAAGTGGTTTGCCATTCCCTTCTCCAGTGGACCACATTCCTAATTTCTTAGGAAATTACCTTAACCTAAAATAAGTTGTTAAGCATCCACACTGCATTTTATAGATGGTCTTTTTTTTTGTGAGCCGTAGATGAGCTGCTGCCTCCAAAAGAAGCACATGGATATCATTTCTGCTTGAGAGTAGATGAACGTGAGTATTGGTGAAGATGGCTATAGGTCCAGGGGTTTTGTAGAGAGAATAGCAAATAGCTAGTAAGGAGCACCATGAATGCCTTCTTTCTTAGAACCTTTGCTTTTTCCTCCAATCTAGGGTATGCCCAGTGTTTCTTAATCTAGTGATTATCTGGGTTATTTCACACAGTCAAGGTGTGAGATTGGAGCAGTTCAAAGCAAGTGTTGGCCTGGTAGTAAGATAGTAAGGGGGTGGGAGGTACCCCATATATTTTTGGGTGAGCCAGATTTCTCAGAATAGCTTTTTTTTTTTTTTCCAGCAAATATTATGATTAGTTTTTCAGCAGAACTGTTCTTGCTTAGGCCCTTTCCCAGGGAAATTTTATCAAATCCATTTGGTGATATAACATAGATATTCCAGAAAGTGGAAAAGCCCAAGAACATGTCAGAAAGAGAGCTCCTTTGAGGCAGATACACCTAACCACATGGTTAATTAAGAGACTTTGTTCCTTGAATCATCCCTTTCTGGCTAAGTGACAGCAGGTGGATGAAGAGGTAGGTAGTCTGAATTCCCTTGAGTAAGGAAAAGGATAAAGGGTAGGTATGAAAGTAAAACAAAGCAAATCTAGGCAAGCTTAAAGGAAATCAGGCAAATAACCAAAGGAAATCAGAAGGAAAATTTAAACCATTGGTTATGGTTTTTTCTCTCACTTATATTTTATTCAGTTTTCATCAGAATATGGATTTGTGAACTTGGGCATGGGTGGAACTTCTTTGTAGATCTTTTTTACATTCTCAACCCATATAATTAAAATAAATATTTTTTTTGGTGAACAGAACACTGGATTAGGAGCTAGGAGGCCTAGATTCTTTTATGATATTAGCCTTCATTGGATTTGAAATCTTGTGCAATCCCTTAAACACCTTGAGCCTCTGGGTTTTCTTTTCCTAAAGGAAATAACACAGATCTTGTCTTGACTACCTCACAGAGTTGCTGTTGCATTGCATGAGATAACCTATGTGGAAGGCTCTTCTCTAGATTATTCAGAAATAAATATGTAAGGCAGTAGAAAAATGGATATATAAGAATCATGATAGGTGCTAAGATTCTACTTCATCCATACATAGTTCCCCCAACCTTTGGTATCCAGAACAGCTATGCAACGTCCCAGACTTTGATGCAGGCCATAAGGTTCGGTTAACAGCTCAGAAGCATTGAAAAGTGTTTGAAAAACCCTTCCCCAAGGTTCCTAAAGTGAGGTTGTTTCATTGAAATCAGTTTGCTCAATTTCAAACTTTTCTGGAAATGGATCTCATCTCTGGTAGTGGGACATAGGACCTGTGTTTTAGCATCAGAAAATGATTTCTTTTTTAATTGAAGGATGACAAACAAGGTGGATTGAGTGTATTGATCTTGTGTACAGCTTGATGATAATACACATGTATGGCATCCATATAATCATCACCCAGATGAAGATACAAAACATTTCTAGCATCCCCAGAAAGTTCCTGCCTGTCTTTTTGCAGTCTGTATTCAACCTTCAACCAAGATAACCATCCTTATCATCCATATCAATTAGTTTTGCCTATTTTTGAATTTCATGTAAATGGAATCATACAGTATATATTATTTTGTGTCTGACTTTTCTTACTCAGCATGATTTATGTAGGCTTCATTAGTCATTTTGTGTGCCAACATTCAGTCTTTCTTTTTCTTAATTTGCTGTGTTGTATTCCTTTATATGAATATAACACCATTCATTTATACATTTTCTTATTGAGGAATTAGACTTCTGTAAAGTCAAAGGTAAAAGGTCCTATTCTAAATAATGGGTTGTTTTTGTTCAGTTGCTCAGTCGTGTCCAACTCTTTGCAGCACTGTGGACTGCAGCACACCAGGCTTCCCTGTTCTTCACTATTTCCCAGAGTTTGCTCAGACTCATGTCCATTGAGTTGATGATGCCATCCAACCATCTCATCCTCTGTCATCCCCTTCTCCCCATGCCCTCAGTCTTTCCAAGCACCAAGGTCTTTTCCAATGAGTTGGCTCTTTGCATCAGGTGGCCAAAGTATTGGAGCTTCAGCTTAGCATCAGTCCTTCCAATGAATATTCAGAGTTGATCTCCTTTAGGATTGACTTATTTGATCTCCTTGCAGTCCAAGGGACTCTCAAGAGTCTTTGCCAGGACCACAGTTGGAAAATATCAGTTCTTCGGTGCTCAGCCTTCTTTATGGTCCAGCTCTCACCTCCATACATGACTTTGGATAAACCATAGTAGAATAAGTAAAAGATCTGGGACTGAAGCCCTCCTATACCATTTATTGGCTGAAGGCTTCTTTGAATTTCGGTTTTTCTTATTTGTAAAGTGAGAAAAATAATACCCATCTCCTGAGTTACTGTGAGAATAGGATAAAGCATATAGTAAGTCCTGACACACAGGTTGGTATTCAACAAGTATTAGTTTTATCCCCCAATTCTTGATTGCATTTCTTCCATTGGTGTCCAGAATGGATGCTTCAAAAGCTTCCTAAAGCAGGGAAAGGGAGCCCTGTTA